>JAMKCH010014334.1:0-102520 GCA_023653785.1 Ophioderma brevispina
ATAATTACAAGAATAGGAATGGGCGTTGTAAAAATAACAGAGCGGTCGGAATCCTTAGATTTTGAAAGAGCTGCATATGGGCTATGCTCGTACGAACACCCAGGCAACAATACACTGATAACCTCTTTATATGATAGGGCACGGAGCGTCCGGAGTAATATGCATGTCCTGCTTAGTACCACTGACCTTTCATAAATTCATTACGCGACAAGAACAATTAGCGAAACACTATCAGCATACTCGCATACTTACACCCCAAATACTCAATCGTTTATCGATAGGTTTGGAGTAGATAGTCTTAGACTGTTCGTAAATCTGACGCGTATCACCAGTAAGAACCATCTTGAGCAGGGTGTTTGGGGAACAATAGTAAGTCGCAACTAATAGAAAGGAAATCGTAGCTGGTGCTGAGATGACTTGGACACAACTTAACGCATCAACTTTGGGGAACGAACCCCTGGTTGAAGAAGCCCCGATCGGGAGATGTCTTACCACGCACGCTTATATGTGCTCATTAATTAGTTTGTAAGCCTGAGTTCCCGTGTCCTCATTCATAACTAACAAACATGCGGGGATAAGGCATACGTTTCAAGGGACTGCTGAAGGATTTGTCAACGGATCAGTGAACGAAATAACACATAGCTTCAACGGCGAAGTTGTCATAGTGCCCGGGGTGATTCCTTTCACATTTCTTCTTATGGGTAGGATAGGTGACACCCCACCCCAATCTTCGGACTGGTTTGGTGCCCTTTTGTGTCTTCATCATGAGGATTGTATATGAGAGCGATTATTTTGAAATCGGCCCGGATGCCCTTCCTGAAGCCGAACCACCGTATTGGCGGTGGCCCTAGCCTTTTAGGCCCCCCCCCGCCCAAATGGCAAGGCCAGCATGTTTAAGTGCTGGATGACCGCCGTTAGCTCTCAAGAAGTGGTGCTAGTACGGAATTTCTTTCTAGTTCTACCAAGGGATATTACAATTTCTGGTAACATGAAATTTTTAACCACCAAAGTAAACTAAATTGTAAATAAAGTTTTTTTTCAATGATGTACAAACAAAGATAAATGAATGGGTGAAAACAAAAAGTCCATTTATAACCGAAATTGAGTTGACCAATTATTTGCGAATTGCCCATCTGTTCATGCAGTAAGTAGGTATTTAGATAAATTTAGAACCTCATTGAAGGTACCAGGCACTGTTGTAATATCTGTATTTGTAAACACATGAACCAAAAGAGCGATGATCTTTACTCTTTCTAGCCAGAAAATTAAAAACAAAATGAATGATGTTACTTTTTTGCAGCTGGAATTGATTACCGTGTACAACCTATGAATAACTCTAAAAAGGAAAGGCAACAAGCAAGCAAACAGTGCCATGAAACAAAGAAGAAACTTGTTACCGTGACAAAATCCGAAAATTTTGGCCAAAACTTTTGAATTTGATGTTCCAGTATGTCAAAGAATTCTACTTCTAAATTAGAAATGCCAAGATGGTTGTCAATATGACTGCCTTTGTATGGCTACCCACTAGTTGGAGGTGAGAGAAAGCCCCAAATGCGAAAACTATCGACAATTGTTCTGATTATAAAGAAAATGCGAGTCCCCTTTAAGTGTCTCAGCATAAAAATGCACGGAATAAAACGCGACTTGTAGATAAGAATAAGAGATCAATGATGTTAAAAAACATTACAGTGGGATGGGTCCTCCGACTAATTCATTCGGTTACTGAGGCAACCAACCTGGAATGTATCAGATTAACTAGCCATGCATCAAATTGGACCCACATGGATGAAATCTAGATAGTGTTTACCTTTGATGGAAAACAGAAACGAAACATAAAATTAAAAATTACCTCACTCATATCATTGCTGTAATCAGTGCAGCTTCGTCGGGATCTGCAGCCTATTCATTCACTCTCATTGTTGATCTTGATTTTCAGAATATCGAAAAAGCTGACGCGGGGCAAGTTCATCCTCGGTCAACAGAAGTTCAATTTGTAAATCAATTCAAAACCAAGCCGCGGCCATTTAGTAGCTTCAGTAAAGGTCCCAATGTAAGCATTTTTTTTCAAACTCCCCAAATTGCACTGTGTACACTAATATATCATATAAACAGTTTTCATATCAGGATCCAATATTGTCACGTTCAATGCAAACATTTCTTCCCCAATTCATTACTAGAGCAGAGGTCCTTCATACACCAAAGAAGTTAACGTAATCTCCATAGCGCAATAATAAATCCTCCATTCCATCAAAACAACTCAGGACACACATAATAATCTCCTATTTCTTGCCACTACATTGTGAAACCCTGGTACTTTGAAGCGTCATGTTGTTTTACCTGCCAATACCCCTGAAAGCACTCTATTAAACTTATAACATCTTTGTGAATGACCCAGAAGGCCCAGACGGTCAGTGCGGTACTCTGGAGGGAATTCATTGGTGAGGAGAAAAATGGCAACCAGCCTGTTCCTATTTCCCGGACCCTTGTAAGGGTCGTCTTTACCAGCACATCATAAGTGAACCTCAGTGAAGAAAGAATATGAAAAATGCTGACATTACTGACTCTAATCTTTCTGAAAATACTACTGATTCATCACAATGGGTTCTTGAATGATACCGTGTACAACCTATGAATACTTTAAAAGGAAGCAACAGTGCCCTAACAAAGAAGAAAAATTGTTACCTTGACAACTCGAAATTTTGGGCCAAAACTGGTTTAAAATCTCAAAATTTTGAATTTTTTGCCCCCTCCCAATTTGCATGTCCCCTCGAACACTGATTGTGGGTAAAGACCCATGTAGGTGGACTAAGCTTTAACACGCCCAAAATAACGAGATTATGCACGCCTTTTTTGCGGTGAGGATCTTTAATTTTGAAAGGACAATTTATCAACACCCTGAGGCTTTGAAATTAATTTTAGAGAAAAAATCGGCCCTGAGCCTCTAGAAGAGATTGCGGACGAGAGAAACTTTAGTTATCATAATCATTCAATCATAGCATATGATATTTATTTCCATGTCAATCAAAGATACAATAATTACAAGCATATAATATAAAACCATACAGATAATTTTATTGACACGAGGAGCCACAAAAGGGCCAAGATGGCAGAGGGGGGACCCTTCGGAAATGTTACCAACTATGTGAGATACCAAATAAAATATATAAGGAAATGCGACAATTTTAGTCCACAGTAAGTACCAAACATTATGTAATTTTACAAAGATGATCTTTCTTATTGAGATTTGCCATAAAGTATGGGAAAAAGGGGGATTTCAAATTATACTTGAAACATTTCAGATTGGGCAATTTTTAAATCCACTAGTCAAACCATTCCAAAATACTGGTCCCCGATGTGAAGAATTCCCTTTGATGCAAATGCGGTTTTATTTCTACTTAATGATAATCGGTTACATTTCTTGTAATATGGAATGCATGGGAGTGTGGGTTTAGCAAAATATTGGGAAATATGAAAGGAAGACGACCCATTGAATGTGATACATAAAAATACAAAGGTTGAATTTTTTAAAACAAGTCTATTAAATAGGAGTAATTAAGTCCTTGACAATGGTCCGGGAATGTGCTCTTAATGAATAAACATATATTTCTAACAGCCCTTTTTGTATTTAATAGTTTATTTTTTTTACAAAACATCTTTTTCCCCAAACCAATTAATTCCATACGATAAGTACGGTAAAACCAGCTGAACAAAAATACACTAGAGAATGCTTTTAGAAACCAAATATTTTAACTTATGGAGAATCACATTACGAGATTATGTTATTTGAACACCGATTTATTGATATTAAATGACAAATTTTGCATCAAGAATAATTCCCAAAAAAGTTGTTTGTTAACTCTTGATTAATTACAACCATTTAACACCCACATTAAAGATCCGTTTGAATTGGACTGTTTCGTAGGGGTACCATAATCATGCAATTGGTTTTTCAGCATAATTGGAGTTGTTAGTTTAAACCAATCCGAAACTTTGTCCAATTCACTGTTAATCAAATGCTTCTGATTTCAAACTTGGTTGAATATAAAATTGTGGTGTCATCTGCAACAAGACAAAAGTTAAGGCTGGGCTGTATTGATGATGTGTCGTTAACATACAAATAAATACCCAGAGGCCCAACTATCGGGCCTTGTGGTACGCCACAAATTAGATTTTCCAAGTGTGATTTACAATGAATTATAGTATACTATTGTGATCTTGATTGAGATAATATTTAAACCACTCTAAAAACAACTCCCCTAAAACCATAGTATTCTAATTTATATAATAAGATGTCATAGTTAATAGTGTCAAAAGCCTTAGATAAATCTAAGAAAATACCAATTGTTGTGTCATTTAGGTCAGCCGCCTTGTATAACATTGTCCACTAATTCAATAATTCCAGTGGGTAGAATGTTGGTCTAAAGCCAAATTGCTTTTATAAAATGTTAAAACTTATCAATAAAAGAGAACTCTGTTAAATACAAGTCGCTCGTAGACTTTGGGAAAACAAGGCAAAAATTGAAACAGTGGTCGATATTAGAATAAGTTTCAGCATTGTCTTTTTATAAAGGGGGACAACTTTAGCTATTTTAAAGTCATCAGGCACAGTTCCTTTTGTAATCGTAAATGAATACATTGCAAGTGGCGTATTGATTTCTTGCCTATTTTTTTAACTAAATAAAGTCACATTATCCGTCATGACCTGGACTTTTGTAGGATCGAAATTTCCAATTAATTTTTCAATTTCAATTTCAATTTTTAAAAACTTTGAATTTGAAAACATGTTGATTTGATTTGGATTTGACAAATTCTCATGGTAATTTTTATTTACTTGTTCAATTTTTGCTGCTGATCGTCCAGCGTGAATGAAAATTTGTTGAAGTCGTCTGAAATTCGTTGTGGGTCATTTATAACGTCACCATTCTCATGTCTGAATATTGTTTGATTAAAGTTGATTTTGGCGGGCCGGGGATATGATAAATATTTTCCAAAGTTGTTCATGTCATTTTGGATTTTTGAAAGTTCGTGCTCATAATATTCCCGCTAGCCTTTCTTGTAGATTGATTAATTCAGTTCTTATAAATTTTGTACTTGCTCATAGTAATCAGTGGGGAAGTTCTTATAATTTCTATACAATTTGTTTTTATTGTTTATACTTTAGTAATCCCGTGGGTAGCCAGGAGATATTGGATTCCTTTTTCTATTATACATGATTTTTTCAATGGTATACATTCATCTATTTAATCATAAGGTATTGAATTAAACTGTCTATAGTCATCATGAACATTGTCAATCTGTAAAGTTTCAGACCAGTTTACATTTGATAACCTTGCTTCAATGCATAATATTACTATTTTGTGTACTTTCTTTTGTAAGTATGGCCCTCAGACGTCTATTTTTCTTTTACATCCAATACAGTTGAAAACAATTGTTGGAAAGTGGTCACTCACATTCATTGACTACTATCAGGAGAAGACACGTTATATTGGTAGGTATTATGTGATCAATTTAAAGTTGCACTGTGATCAGTGATTCTAGTTGGACTTAGTAACACCGGTAAGGTGAAAGTGGATTAACATCATATTTAAATATTCATTGAGTGGTATATGTGAGTCTTCTTTAATAAGTCTATGTTAAAATCTCACATGATGTAGGTTTCCTTATTTTCCTTCACAACAGCATGTTAAAATGGGTTTGATCTCTCATAAAATAGTCAATGATGTATAGCTCTGTATATGGAACCAATCACTATTGTTTATTTGGTTTCTCACGAAGAATTTCAATAAAACAGGATCATAGTTGGGGTTTGTAGATTTGTTTAAATCGTGCTTCAACTTGTATTTAAACAGTTTTCGATATATATAAAACCTACGCCCACCTGTTCGCCATAGTCCCCTATTGTGTACTCCAAACATATCCTGTAAATTATAAGATCATGGGCTTCTTTTTTAAATGAGTTTTTGTTATCTATAAACGTGAAATGATGACCTATTTACTTTAGCATTTCTTGAACTTCTCAAAATTTTTTCTTTACTTCTAATGTTAATATAAGTAGAGAAAAATTTATTCAGTTAGAAGTAAATGATTTTCTTTTAAGTTGACGGGGGTAGGTAATATGTAGCTACTTATGTAATCATAATTTAGCTATCATCACGGTGCTCTTATTTTGGTATCTTAACGGATTATTTAAAAATCATATTGTCGTATTTTGACATGTTACAGTGTAAATCATTTTCTATAAAATATTTTATTCGTTGATTTGTTCATTATTTGAAACAGTATTCGCATTATTTGTTCAGTGGTGTTGACTTAAATCATATAGTAGTTACATCATTTGGTATCTACACAAACACTACCCCCGGTAAATACACTTACACGTAACAAAAACAACTGAAAACATTAAGCAATTAACAATTAATAAAATAAGTAAAATCACGGCATCCGCCTTCCACCATACAAATGGTACAGCCATCAGATGCAGTTGGAAACGTGCAGTCACAGTGAAATACTGGTGTTTCCGCAGGCGACCAGATCACCCAACCCCATCCACCATGAGCCACCATGAATTCAACAACCCTTACAGCTTTAATCCGTTAAGGTTGCTGAATTCAACGGCCAGGGATTCAGGGAAGGGAGGCCAAGCACACCTGCCACCCTCGCTGGGAACACCACAAAAATAATTTAATTAGGCATCAGTCATAACTGGCGCGACGTAGAGGTATGGGTAATTGTAAAGAACCCAACTGAGTGAAAGGCACTTAAATATTGGGTGGATCTATGCTAATATAGTAAAACAATCAATAGAAAAAGTCAAAAGTTCAAAAGATAAACTGATAAAATTAATTTTCAAATTTTGTATTTAAAAAGAACACGGGTTCAATGCTATCAAAGTGCCTTGACATACTGCTGAATGAAAAGGTAAAGACTGAAGTTGTGTTGTTTACACCACAAGCGGTTCATTAATATGAATCAAGTGGACAGCACGTGGGTAGGCTAGAGGATAAACTAGGATAGACTTTTTTGAAAGTCAACCACGAAGAACTGTCAAAGAAAAGAAATAAGGTGATTAGAATTACACTAGTTTGTATTATAATGAGCTAATAATTTCACTTTATAGGGCATGGCATCTCACAAGGCGGCATTTATAGTACAAATCAATTACGATCAGTAAGAATCCGATTCAGAAGAAAATTGTATAGAAGTATCCACTTTCATTCATGCTCGGTTCGCTTAATTTAACACGATTTGCAGCCGAAAATCAATGTTTTGTTCAAGAAGATGGGACTCTCGGTTCGTTGTGGCTATGGCTTAAAGACATGCTTTATCATGGCTTAGGTTAATTGGATTTCCATAACGTCACTTGTATTATATTATGTAGACAAGGTGGAATATCCAAAGTCACTATAATTGTGTGCGAAGTGAACAACGTCACATTTCTATGAACCAATAATAGTTCATTCTGTTTTCAGGTACTTTTTTCATTTTCTGTACTCTACATCATATGTATTATGTATACAGGTACATAACAAATCATTAAGTTCTTATGACGGTACATAGTCAACATTTTCGAGCATCCAAAATAGTAATTCAGTGTCATGTAAGCCCATTATTATTCATTATGTATACAGGGTGCCGCCCGGGCTTACAAAAATCAATTAAGATCATGAGGTACATTACACAGTTTTTTTATCATTCCAAAATCGTTAATCACCAAGGTACACAATCACAATATTCTATCATCCAAAAATAGTTAGCTATGTTTTTCAATATCAACATCATATTATAATTATGTATACAGGGTAGCATAACAAACATTTAATTTCATGTGGGGTAATAACACATTTTTATTCTCCAGAAATAGTTACGTTTGCATGTACTCGTATTCCAAATTATATTATGTAAACGAGGGGGGTGCTAACACGGATCAATTTCAGTGGGACGAAACAATGTCACGATACTATTAATGCAAAAAAAGTTCATCCGTCTTCTACACGTCCTTTACATTATATTTTGTATACAGGTTGGCATAGCACAAAAATTTAATTTAATGTAAGGAAGACCTACATAGTAAGATTTTCTATCATCCAAAATAGTTAATTCCGTCTTCATGTTCTTCACTTCATATTATATATGTATACAGGGTGACATCAAAAATCATTTTTATTAATGTGAAGCACAATAGTTAATTCCCATTTTTATGCTGTACTCCACATCAGATTGTATTATATATACAGGCTACTATCCCGGACATACTAAAAAATCCTTTAATTTAATGTGAGGTACACAGTCACATTTTCCATCATCAAGAAATAGGTAACACCATTAGCAGGACTCCACATATGAGCTACATGAGTAGAAAGGGTGCCACCCGGGAATTACAAATATCAATTAGGTTCATGTGAGGTAACATAACCACATTTTCTGCTATCATCAAAATAGTTAATTCAGTCTTCATGTTCTTCACTTCATGATACAGGGTGACATAACAAAATCGTTTTAATTTCATGTGAGGCACAGGTCACATTTTCTATCATCCAAAAATAGTTCAGTTTCAGGCCACTTCACTTCCTATGGTAGTATGTGATACAGGGTGGCATAACGCAAAATCAATTAAATTTATGTGAGCGTACATGGTACACAATTTCTATCCATCCAAAAATAGTTAATTCAGTTTCATGTCCTTCACACTTCTATTGTATCATGTATTACAGAGTGGCATACAAAACCATTTAATTTCATAGTGAGGTATATTATGTCACATTTTTCTATTATTCAAATAGTAATTCCGTTTTTATGCAGTTCTCCACATTCATTTGATTATGGTATACAGGTTACCACCGGCATAACAAATCATTTAATTTAATGTGAGATACACAGTCACATTTTTCTATCATCCAGAAATAGTTAAGTCCATTTTCATGTTGTATCCATATTATATTATGTATACAGGGTGCCAACGGGTTATTACAAAAGTCAAAGGTTCATGTGAGGTACATAACCTACATTTTTTCATAATCCAACAATAGTTAATTCCGTCTTCATGTTCTTCACTTCAATATTTAGATTATGTAGCAGGTGAAATTAACAAATCAGTAAGTTCATTTGAGGTACATAGTCCCATTTGTCTCATCCAAAAATTAGTATTCTGTTTTCATGTATTCACATATATGACAAAATTCCATTTCAATTTCCACATCATCTATTCAACCAAAACAATCAGGTAATCAGTTATGTATCCTTACTGGAATGAGGAAAGCAAGCTCGGGCGGGCAATCTGAACATGCCATTACAGGTTCACTTGGCTTTCTGTGTCTTTCGTTGCTAGTTTCAACAACCTGTGTGCATCTGGTCAGAAGCAGGGAATCGGGGTGGACATTGGTTGTAGTTGCCGGTAACCCCTCGCTCAGTAATACATTTTACTCTGGTATAATTTTTGGCCCTTAACAAAGAGGTAATACAGTCCCTATTTACGCGGAACGTGACCGGCGTGACCATAATAGCAGCCCGCTTGTATGATGTGCCACAACTCATTCTTTCTTTCCAAAGTTCCGTTGGGAGATGTTCCTGAACACAACTGTATGTTTTGGAACGTGACAGTTTTGCCACTTGTAACACTTTGAAGCTCTATAGTTTTTCAAGTATTACCGTTTTTCAGATGAAATACTCCATCGACTAATTGGCACAAATTTACGATAATGTTCCTCGGTTTTTCCATTTCGTCGTCCCCCATCGATGCCACGTCTGCAATCAAAACATAATCAGCAAAAGTCATCCTCGATGTTCAATTGGTCTTCATTAAAGTCTCTTAGTACTTTCTCAGTGTCAGACTTACTTTTCTCATCGCCAGGTATCCCGAAAAAAGATCAGGTTGTACTTATAGACCTGTAAGCTCTGTCTTGAGACTTTCGTTGGCGAAATCTTGACGCACCTCGGCTGATCAACAGGGACGTGCCGCGAGGCGACTTTGTCTTTTAAGTCTTTAATGTCTTGGTGTGCCAATTCCAGGCTATGTTCAAACTTGTCCATACGTCCAGTAGTTTCCTTCTTCCATTCAATTATTTCTGATCTGAGTTTATTAATGTCCTCCTAAACGTTCAAGAATTTTGTCAAGTTTGCACTATACATGCTGGTGAATGGGGTTATGTAGGGTGCTAACAGTCAGACATCCATACAATCTATTTGAATAGCCCGCGTTAAAAGCGTCCGGGGGAAATACTAATAGTATTGCATCACTGCATTAGTATTGCTTCACTGCATTAGTATTGTATCACTGCATTAGCAATTGTTCACTCCATTAGTCATTGTATGGTGGAGACGGAGTGTAAAGAACCACACGTCCTACTCGGACGAGATCATTCGAGAGCTATAACAAAGAAGAAATTGTTACGCTGACAAAACTCGTAAATTTTGGGCCAAAACTGGTTAAAATCCAAAACATTTTGAATTTTTTGCACCCTCCAATCTGCATTTTCCCTCGAAACTGATGTGGTAAAGACCCCTGTAGGTGGCTAAGCTTTTAAACGCCCAAATAACGAGATATGCTACGCCTTTTTTGCGTGAGGATCTTACTTTTGAGACAAATTTATCATCACCCTGAGCTTTGAAATTTAGAAGAAAAAATCGCGCCTGAGGACCTTTTTTAGAAAGAGATTGAGATACGAGAGAAACTTTAGTTAATCATTACGCCGAGCCCACTCTGTCGCTCTTCCTCGCTCAACCGCTTCAGTTTCATTCCTTCTCTCTCTTCTTTCTACCCTTCTCTTTCTCTATATCTCTCTCTGCTTAAAATTCCATTCATATTGGTGTTTCATAAAGCCGTAAAGGCAAAGCCTTAGATGACCTTGATCAGAACGCATGCTCAACGCTGTTGAAATATATTTTATGCGTGCATTTTTAAGGGTAAGAGTCTACTAGTAGTTCCTCTATAGGGGGTCTTAAGATATTATGCTATAAGAGCAGATGTGTTAAATTTCCAATTTCAATGTCCAATTCATGTATTCCATACACCACAACAACAAACGACATCAAACACACACACACACACACACAAAAACAAAAAAACATATGAGGAGGAGGCAAACGAAAGCCATTTAGGCATGAGGAATAACCTACCCCTTAAATACAAGCATTTACAGAAAATCAATATGAACAAAATATATAAACGACAAAACACAAAGACAAGAAAGAACGGTCACAGACATTAATATTTTTTTTTTTTTTTTTTTTTTTTTTGTAATAATTGGATATTTTTGTTTAGGTTGATTGCGAAAAATGTTTTACAGAATCTGGATGCATTTATAAAATTGTGGCAATGAATTCCAAAAAAATAGGACCAGTATTTGAATGGCGTATCGGTAAATTAAAAGATTTCTTATTATTTGTCAGGTGAGGTCATTTGGAGTGTCTTGAGGGTAGTAGTGAACACCAGATCGTTTTGTGAATATTTTTGAAAGATGAATCTTTCTGCTACTTTTATTCTACAAATGGAGCCGGCGGGTCAAAATTCTTGTAAATTTACTTCTTTTTAATATCTTAGTATTTTATTGTTTAAAGCAAAATTTAAACGTAATTTTATTAGTAAATCAATCAAACAAACAACAAAACACCAATAAACAAATTAATAAAAACAAAAAAATGTAACATTTTTTTTCAACTCCCCACTTGCAATGTGTACACAATCTATCAACGTTTAATATCCGGATCAATATTGTTTTTTTTTTTTTTCACGTTCAATGCAACATTCTTCCCCATAATACTAGAGCAGAGGTCCTTCATACACCCAAAAAACGTAATCTGCCATAGCGCAATAAACTCCTCATTCATTCAAACAACCAGACACATCATAATAATCTCCTATTCTTGCCCCTACATTGTGAAACCTGGGATACTTTGAAGCGTCATGTTGGTTTACCTTGCCAATACCTGAAAGCGCTATTAAACTATATAAAATTTTTGTTGAATGACCCAGAAGCAGCCCAGGAAGGTCAGGTGCGTTACTCTGGTGGGGACTTCATGGTGAGGAAGAATGGAAACCAGCCTTTTTCCTATTTCCCGGCCATGGTAAGGTCGGCTTACCAACACATCATGAAGTGAACCTCAAGTGATAGATAGGGAAAAAAGTGCTGACATTACTGACTCTCATCTTTCTAAACTATGATCATCACAATGGTCTTGATTGATACCGTGTACAACCTATGAAATAACTCTAAAAAGGATAAAGGCACCGTGCCAAAACAAAGAGGAAGAAGCAAACTTGTTACCTGACAAACATTCCGAAATTTGGGCAAAACTGGTTTTAAACATATCAAATTTTAATTTTTTGCCCCTCCCCATTTCTGCATTTTCCCTCGAACTGACTTGGTGAAAGACCCTGTCGGTGGCTAAGCTTACACGCCCACAAATACAAGATTAGGCACGCCTTTTGCGTGAGGATCTACTGTTTGAAAGACAAAATTTAGTCATCACCATGAGCTTTGAAATTAATTTAGAGAAAAAATCGCCCTGAGGACCTTTAGAAGAGAGATGAGATACGCGAGAAAACTTTAGGTAATCATTCCGCGAGCCCACTCTGTCGCTCTTCCTCTCTCCCCGCTTCAGTTCATTCCTTCCTCTCTTTCTTTCTCTCTCTTTCTCTCTCTCTCTCTCTTGCTTAAACTTCCATTCAATTGGTTGTTTTCATAACGCGTTAAAGCAAAGCCTTATATGACCTTGACAGACGCCTTTGCTCAACGCGTGAAAGATATTTTTTATGGTGCATTTTTTTAAGGTAATCGCTACCTAGTAAGTGACTCTATAGGGGGTCTTAAGATATTATGCCTTAAAGAGCAGTTTAATTTGCCAATTTCAATGTCCACCTTCATTTTATTTCCATACACCAATACATCAAACGACTCAAAAACACACACAACACAAAAAAAAAACACTTGAGAGTAGGCAAGAAAGCCATTTAGGCATGAGATAACTACCCCTTAAAATACAATAGCATTTTACAGAAATTATATGAAACAAAAAATATATAAACGGACAATACACAAGACAAGGACAAGGCGCGTCAAGACTATTAAGTAGTCATAATTTGGATAATGTTTTGTTTAGGTTGATTGCGAAAATGTTTTAAAGCTCTGATTCATTTATAAATTTGGCAAGTGAATTCCAAAAATAGACAGTATTTGCATGGCGTTATCGGTAAAGATTTCTTATTTATTTGTCAAGTTGAGGTCATTTGCGTGTATTGTAGGGTAGTAGTGAACACAGATCGTTTTGTGAAATATTTTGAAAGTGAATCCGTTCGTGCTACTTTTTATTTCACTAAAATCGGAGCAGCGGTTCCAAATTCTGGTAATTTACATTTTTAATATCTTATGTATTTTATTGTTTTTCAAGCAGCTATTTTAAACGTTTTATTAGTAAATAACTTCAAAAATAAAGATTTTGCCAAACAAATACCACCAAAAATTGGGGAAATTAAAATTGTAATCTTAAATACAGTTTTATAATGTTGACCCTGTACCTAATTTGCATAATAATTAAAAACAGTGTTTCTAGACTGTTTTCTCAAAATGGCCATTTCAAATTATCCCGGTATCATATCTCAAGAACGGAAGCATATATGAAGCTGTAATTTGTAATGAAAATAGCCCTATACATGAATATAGGGATAACATGGCCCTTTTTTCATTTTTTTTAATTATATTGAGAATTACATCCATTTTCCCCACAAACAAAATCAAAATTTTTGTGACAAATCATGTTTTTTCGTGTTTTGGGGCCTAAATAATGCAAATGGGACAAAAATTTGAAAAAAAGGGCTATGTTATCCCACACTGTAAAAATTATTTTACTCATGTTGAGTAAAAATGTCACAGCTTTTAATGTTGAGTAAAATCTCAGTCAAAGTTGAGTAAACCTTACTCATTGTTGACTAAATCTTAGTCATTGTTAGGTAAAATATACTCATAGCCCGTGAGCTGTCCCCCGTTACCGTGCATCCCCCAGGATCCTCCGACTTGACCATGGTTGTATTCTATATGGTCTAGTAGACCAGAAAAATGATGTACCTTTTAAAAAAGTTGGGATGCATAGCCCCGATGACGTCATTTTGATGACGTCATCAAATTTTGGAGAAAAATATGTACATTTTCAATTATTTTTTTCTTGCGCATGCAGATAGCCCAGATAATATGTTATTTATCTTCACCTCATTGGCAAATATTATTTCGTTTCAATTTTTATATAAGTTTTAAATATTTTCCCTATTGACGTATGTACAAGCAAAACGTTAACGGGACGATTTCTCAATTTCTGATTTTACTGTTTTTTGGGCAGGAAAAAAGAAGCGATTTTCTCTGACAAAAATACTTCTGCAACCATTTAACCAATCGTTTTACTTATTTATATGGCATTAGGATGGCACTCGGGCAAGGAATATGTGTTTTATTTCCCGAAATACATTTTATTAGAGCATATGGACGAAAAAAATGAGGACCCGTCATCAATGATTGACCTTTGGGGTAAGAAAATTCGATTGTTTTTACCTTAATATGTTAGCTGACTTTGCCATCTTTAATGGGTTAGCTGACCTGCCATATGTAATTTCAAAGATATTGAACCTTCACAACACTTCAGTAGAGAGTAATAAGCCCAAACTGATATATTTATCACAATTTAACAAGCTGTGCTCGTCATTATGGACCACTCTTGTGGAACCCACATGTAGTACACCCAATAATGGACTTCTCTACAGGTGCAACTCAACGCTTAAATGACCTACCAACTACTGTAACTCTTTACCCTACCACTTGAAAGTAAATATTCGGGGAATAGGAGCCTCAGACTGGGTGGATGATATGGAGGATAGATTCCATAATGGTAACCATACTTGTGTTTCCTTATCTACACCTAAACATCCATCATTACTACACTTTCCTACATGGAGAAGCATTGAGAATCCGTTCATTAAGTGTGATCAGGAACTGGGAACAATACCCCTCATTTGCATTAATAGTACCATGATCAATGCACAAGATGCTGCAAGTAGTACCCTGTGGATCTCTTCACTTGAACTTACACAAAGAAATGCCAAAACAATGGAAACTTACTCAAGTGAGATATTACAAACTAAAAAAGCTACTTGTTATTCAACCAGTGAAATTCAAACTTGGACTGATACGGTGTATAATAAGTCAACGGCAATGTGTGGAACCTATTTTGTCTTATACAACAGGCAGTGGTGAAATACAGAGACTTAAACAACAGGGTTGGCCGATATTAAATCACGGTGATTTAAATCACGTGATTTAATCGCGATTTAAATCAATGATTTTTTTTTTGAAATCACTGATTAAAATCACTTTTTGTAAAAACAAATAATTGACAAATAATGTGTTAAAGACAATTTTAATACTGTAAATCAACTACTTTTATAAAAATAAAAAAGATTTAACCACTTTTTGCATTCAGATACCCTCGAAATGGGTTAGCACAAATTGACACAATTGATGTTTAAATAACATGATTGAATGAACTTGCATGTTGTTGATCTAATTAAAGTTTCTTTAGTTTTCTTGTTGTAATCGAATTCAAGTTCTGTAACGATACTAGTAAAACATATTTACAGTATTACAGTACCGTATTTGACCTACAGAAAGGCCCCAGACATTTCAGTAGCGTTCACTAGGAGGACCTTTTTTAAAAGTTGGATTAATCTTTAGAAACAAAAATTCCTCAAAATACTGCACAACTCATGTAAAAGCCAACAGCCAGTTGATGTAACAATTTAATAATCCCCCAATTACTGCTGACATAGTGTTTAGCAAGTATATTATTTGGATTTCCAATGGTATAGTGTCATTGCTGGAATTTCCAATGCGGACTGCCCACTGGGGGAATTTTTCCTGGTGAGAATATTGCAATATCAACTGGGGAACTTTCCATGGGGAATTCCTCATGAGCCCTTGACTGCCCACTGGGATTTTCCCCTGTGACATAAATTTAAAAATATAAAAAACTGGGACCTTCCTCTTGAGGGAAAGTTTCCCTTATGTTTTACTGGGAAATTTTTAATGGAGAGTTTTTTTCTAATAAATCCCAATATTTTAATTGGGGGGAATTTTTCTTTCATTTCCAGAAAAAAAATATTGAGAAGAAAAATAAAAATGGCCTTAATTTTTTTGAAAAGAGAGTTTCATTTTTTTAGTTTCCGAAATATCAACAAAATATTTTTGAATTTAGGGCATAATTCCAAAATAAGCTGGTCCCCACAACCCTCTTGTCAAGGGCTGGTTTTGCATGTTTTTAATTGTTTTATTGAGGACGAGTGTTAATTTAAGGGGAAAGTATTAAGTATGAATGATTCGGGGGGGTGTTTGTAGATTTCCATGTTTGGAAGAGAAATTCTTGAAATATTCATATTATGAAACTTAAAAAAAAAAAATCAAAAAAATCAAAAATCGAAATTTAATAAAAAAAATCTGATTTGAAATGAAAAAAAAATCCGATTTTTTTTTTTTTGAATTTTTTTTTTAAAAAAATCCAAAAAATCGCCCCACCCTTGGGTTCAACCCAGCAAAAACAGTGATCTTAACTAGTCAAACCATAATGCCCCAAAAACCAAGAACTTTTCCAAGCCCAGACCCAAGGCAATTTCAAGTCAACAGCCTCATCAAAGACCCACAAGTTCATCCAATTTTTTGGAGAAGAAATAATAATTACTAACAATGCCAGAAACAACAAGCTTTAAAAAGAAAAAACTAAACACTGGGGGGGGGAGGGGCTTTTTCATTTTCAAACAGCGGACAAGCTTTTTGCAAAAAGCCCCTGTAATCTTCAACCACAGCCAACCAACAATACCAACTTTCCAAGAACCAGATACAATTTTCCCTTAACAGACCACGCCCAACCAAATACACCCATCAACAACACCACCCCTACAGACACACACACAATCAAACGCACAACAAACACCACACAACCTACTGCCCCACCCCACTTACTCCCCCCACCTAAACTACTCCCCCTCAAAAAAACCATCCCCAAAGAGAAACCCACACTTCCAAATCAATCACCAATACAAAGAAACCGTTAACCTCACATGAGAATACAACAACCACATGCTGATATCAAAATCATCTCCTCAAATTGCAAAGACTATATGCAAGAAGATGAAATCCCAGCCCAGAAATTTTACATAGAAAAAAGAAAATACCTAAATTCCTATGCCCAAAGGTGGGAAAAGCACAAATTTGCTGACATTCAATAAACTTGTAAGAGGACAGTGATTTTCTGCAACCGCAGAAAACTGTTGTCTGCAAGCATGGGGACCACCCATTACTGCCCCAATTGCCCTTCCCCCCCCCCCAATTAAGATTACCCCTCGTGGAAAACAACGAGATCTGAGGATCACTGATTGAAAGCACGCCTCCAAAAATTTCTCCCAAAAGCCCACAATAGTTACTCAGTGGTGGTGGCTAACCAAAGATTTTGGTGACAGTGCCCAAAAGAGTGTCCAGCCCAACTGAATGGTCAATTTTCTTACAGAAACATTTGTTCCCCACTAAGTGCAAAAGGTATCATTTGTTTTACCATGTGAACGCAGCCAATACCCCACTTTTTTCCCCTCACACCACACATGTTGACAATAACGCGCAAGGAACTTTATTCTGGGACCCAGTTCATTTCACCCCTAACTACAGAGGTCTGGGTAAACTTGTTTCCATCATCTAAGGAAAAGAGCTATTACCCCAAGTTCATCTTTTTTTCACATACACCACACCCAATACCAACCACCATAAACATAGCAACACAAAAACACATAATGAACTACCATGCTCCACAAATACCATGTACATATAGAATGTGTTTGTTGCACAATGAAAGGTTAACATAGGTAATTATTTAACCCTAAAATAAGTTATTCAAATAATGTAAAATAGTGTCATAATGAAATAAGACCATACTAACACATTTTGATTTGAATTGTAAATATTTTCTGAAAAATATTGTTTCACTATACATGTAAAATACTACCTAATCTTTTTAATAATGACCGAGGAGTCCACAAAACGTGTCTGAATATACTTAACAAACTAGGCATTTGTTACAAATAATATAATCATAGCAACCTGGAAAATGCCTTGATGTAAACAAAATGATGATGCAAATAAATCTAATAACATTGATTGTTCTCACAAGAACAATTAAAAATCGGTGATGTTTGTTAAATTTGTATTTTTAATCCTAAAGAACTTAAAACATAAAAGATAATTTTGTTTTTTTTTTGCATAAATGATATTTAATTGAAATAATTGGTTAAATATTATAACACATTCAATGAACCGAATTTAAAAACATCAATAATCTTAAGCAAAAACTAACCATTTTTTTTTTTCAATACTAAATGTAAATATGCCGTTAGTAAATGGTCTAAAAATTTTTCATAAATTTAAAGATCATTTTGAAAAATGTAAAATTAAACATGACTTTTTCACTTATTGTTTTTGTTTGCCTAAAACCTGGAATTTAAAGCAGATTCCATGCCATTTGATTAATTTTTTAACTGGAAAAAATTAATAAGTTTTTTTGGAAACTGTAAAATAGAATTTGGAATTTCTCACCAACATAGTTGGTGTACGGTCTTTTTGTCCCCCTAAATTAAAATATTGAGTAATTCAAAGGATAACCGATTATGCTCCACAAAAATGTCTTTACACCGCAATTCTGTTTTTTTTAATCGAAATAAAAAATCCTAATGAAACAAAATATAATTGTTTTGGTGTTATTTACAGACCTCCATCACCAATAAGTAAAAAATTATGAAATTTTAATAAACATTTTGGATCATCAACCATAATAATAAAAAATTGCCGTGAAGAATAAAAAATTTTAAGTATAATTTTAAATGGGCGATTTTATATTGAACCCAGCAATCCAAAGATTCAATGAAAAGAAAGGCCTATTAGTAAATTTCCAATTTCAATTGACATTGATCTACTCATATTCCCCTAATGCTATGCCACTAATCTTTAGACCAAACACCGTAATTACCTGGATAAAAGTGCCTAAATTAATTGGGATAATATATTTTTACCCAATAAACTTAACAATAGTAGTGGTAATCTTACTATTAGACATAGCCCTGACCACTTTTCCAACTTCACTTTTAAACCGGAATAATCGACCTAGATTTTAAATCAAAAGCCAAAACGACAACAGAGAAACTCCTCAAATAAATAATACACCACCACACTTAAAAGAATGCCATGTTTGGAAAATTAATTTGGGCAAAATGAAACTTCAAAATATAAATGAAATTGGTTACAAATGCTTTTAATAGTAAACTTTTTTATATGGAATGGTTCTTAATATCCCGACTGGACAAGCAATACACCATTTTTACTAAGCAAAAATAAATAAATCAAAGTCTAAAACCAGAATCAACCATGGAAGTAACAAGATTTATTTAAAAATTGATAAGTTTTTTATTTTTTTTATAAAAACAATAATAAAGCAAAGAATAGAAAACACTCCACAAAAATGAACTTCTAAAATATAAGGACCATAATAACAAATATAAGGAAGCCTCTTAAGGACTGCCTAAACAAAGCAATCATTTTATTGTAAATCGATTGGAAAAAGAAAGACAAATATTTAAAACCAACATTGGGAAAAATTTACCTAATAATATAATTAATTAAAACCATTATAGATCTGTATAAAGATACTTATATCAGAATATAAAGGAAGTCCAACAAATTTCCAGATCATTTTTTAAAATGACGTTCTTTCATAACCATAGGGCCCAAATCAGGTTGTGTTAAACAAATTTCCAAATACTATAACCCCCAACTTTTGTTTCAAACTGATCTCACTATCATCCATTGATGTACAATTGTTTTCTTTTACTCCGATCACGATGAGGATGAAGGTTAAAATTAAAGTTATCAATAAATTTTAAATGCTAAAAAAAGTCCCAGGGTTCATGAAAATTGGGCAATTCCTAGCCTTTATTTATTAAAAAAACTTGCCCTAGTGGAATTTAGCATTCCCGACTAACATCATTTTTTTTTAAAACAAATGTCATTAAACAACAGGCATCGTTACCTGAATCAACTTAAAAAGCCAGGATAATTCCCATTCATAAAAAGAATAGTATAAGACAATTTTTACTAACAACAACAGACCAAATTTTTGCAAAAATGTTACAGCGTCCCCTTTTGGTTTTTTTAATGAAGTTAATCCCCTTCAAATTTATAGTCATAAACACAAAAGTACATTTATACTCCTTTGAAAAACCATTCGGGTAACCGTTCCCGAAACACACACCTACGTTCGAAACACTCCACGATTATGGGTTAACAAGCTTTTTGTGCCCATAAAATTTTAAACTCACAGTCTTCTAATATAATTTCCAAACAACTGCTGGGGTATTTTATTTTGGCCTTTCTTTTCCAAGAGGCAAATTTGACCACCCATAAAACATCACATCCCCTTTTAGCTAAATGTATCACTATGGCTTCAGATGAATTGTTGTCTTGGACTGGGTTTTGTTTTCAAAAAATTACCTCACAAACAGAAACGAAGTTTGGTTTGATTACAATAGTCCCCCAAAAAATCTTCCCCACACAAAAATATATCGACAACCGGTTATGGGCCCCGCAGGCTCTATTTTTAGGAACACTTGGGATTAACATTTCTGTTTAATGGATATTACCATTGCTTGCTCGACGAATTGTTCCCCTTTTTAAATTATAATTCAGATGATGACCCAGTTTGCGGTTTTTTACAATCACATCAATGAAATATTAAAAATCAACTAAACATTAATGAAATAATTGAATATTAGTAAACTACAACAATCTGGGTTCAAGTCAAATAAATTTTCACTAAATCTTTAAGAAACACTACTAACAAAACAATGCTTTTTTTTTGGCCACTTTCAAAAATAAAAAAACAAAACTAAAATAAACATTTTTGTGGAATATCTCAAATCGATGGTAACAAAAAACAAAAATTAATCAAGCAAGTTTTAATGCCTTTTTTTAAAGATTTTAGGAGTTTACTAATGACCAAAACCTGACCGGCAAACAAATCACCAATTGAGGAATTAGGGAAGAAATGGTTTTCTAGTAAGTATTGGAATTTTTTAAAATATAACAAAACAACATTTTCCACCTGAAACTGCCCCCACTTTCTTGTCCCCCTCCCTATAAACACTTTGTTTCTCTCACACATACTATGGTATCCACTGCTGGGCCAAAGTTGTCAAAATGCAATTCTGAAATGGAAAACTTGCATATTCCCCTTCAAAAGCCGTGCCCACTGAAGAGCAGTGAATGCAATATTGATTACAAAAGTGCAATCACAATTTTGAAATTTTTGGTTAATAAAAATTCACTAAAAATTATGGATTTTTTGTTGGGGTAAACTTTAGATATTGGGTAACATTCAATGTACAAATGTAGCAATAATCTGTTACCCTCCACAAGTTTGAAACAACAATGTTTTTTGGTTTGTAAAAATGCTGAAAACACACCACTTAGCTACAAGACATGGCCTTTCAGACTTTCCAAATCACTAATATTTAAACTTGAAATTTTGAGTGGGTAAATCATATCTACCTTGGCCCGTTTAAAACAAATGGAAAACAAACCATTCCCCCCCAACCTATTTGTCCAAAACTCAAAAAATCTTCATTCTTTTTTAAACTGAATTTATAAAAAGTCCATCTTATATCAAACTATAAAACAAATAGAAATAGATTTTGCCTGGAAATTTACAAAAGGCTTCAAATGCTTTAAATTTTTAAAAAAAAAAACTCCTTCACAATTAACACTTCAATGTAAATTACAATTACATTATTTACTATGTTGATGTGATTGTTTTTTATATTTGGATGTGAAATGAGCTGGGAATAGAATAAATTTATGTTAATGGTTTCATGGGGGTTTTTTACATTGAGCCCTATGAAAAATCCCCAATTCACGCCATTTTTCTTCGTAAAATTGTGATTTCAATTGACTATGAGTTTTAGAATGGCAGGACACATGGTGGTTACTCCCTCGACAATTCGTTCTAATGCACCCGATGCTTAAGATATTGATACCAGTTGAATATCATATGACCTCTCTTTCCATTGATAACCAAAATAAGTACCAAATAAGTACCAAATAAGTACCTAGTGTGGCGTCACAAAACGCATAAAGTCCCGCAGAAAATTTTCGAAAATCCATTTTTGCGCTAAAAAGAGGTAGGAATGTACCTGATTTTCATGCGGTTTTCAGCACTAAATGATGACATATTAAACTGTTTCTTACAAAAACAGACTTTTAGAGCCAATATTGCATAATATTTATAAAAAAATGGTACCAAAATATCTTTGGTGGCAACCACCACCCCTCTTATAAACTAACCCTTCGACTTTGACGGCATAAAAAAATACGAATAATAATACCCCGGTGAAGGTGCTACCTTTGTATTTGTTTTCGCTAAATTCCAGAAATGACGAGGGAATGATTACCTAGAAGCTTTTAACGAACGCTTCTGGTATTTCACCCAGTTCAAGCAGAGCGCATTAGGTTCACTAGTGGTTGTAACCTCCCCCGCTCCCCCGTAAGACGAGGGTTAACTTTTTATATCTAAACCAACATATCCATCAGGGTTGTTTTCCAATTCCTATAAACATTCGAACAAGTACCCAATGGTGGGTCAATTGAAATCATTGCTATATTAATGCTTTTTTTATTCATATCTTAAAAGTAACGTCATACGTCCAAACGACACTGCACAATCCCAAGAACCACACATTTCCCCTATGTCCATGAAGATAGACCAAGTATTTCATTTGAGGGTAAATTTCAACAAGAGGTTTTTTTAACACGTGTTTACTTTATTTAAAGTGACATTGCTATTCTGAATACATATGTTTCATTCTTGTATATTTTTGTATATTTGGACGTTGAGAAATGACAATATAACTTTGAATTTGATTTGATATCGTTACAACTTTTTCGTAAGAAAAAAAAGATTGGAGGTAACGATGAAATTTCCCCAGTCTGTAACCACATATCAATTGTAGACGGTTGTATACGGAGGCAAAAAGATCTCTCTAGAAAAGTAAATAGCAGGCGACATCAACAGAAGATTCACGAGCCTATTGGTTAAATAAACTTGCAAAAAATTCATTTTTCGAGATGAGGATCTCAAACTAATCCTTTAAGAAGACACAGATCTCCAATCGTGTATTGGTTTCTTGATATCCTATGGGCAGAGACTTGGAAAAAAGCAGAAAGATAGAGAATAATGCTAATAATTAATTCCGCGACATATCCACTGAAGTATTCACAAAACAAACAACCATGTTCAAGAATAACGATATATCTTGGTTTCCCGTTTTAAGATTTTGATTATATGAGATTTTGACCATCGCTCCAAGCGGTGCTATTCCTTATTTTGAGAGCAGATCACAATATGACAGAATCGATTCATTCCGTAGAAGTTATTAATTGCAAATGCGACACATCCTCGCTTGTCTAGTGGTAAGATAGCTATGGTCATAATAATATTTTTCCGGGGTTCCAATCTAACTAGACCTTCTTTTAAAATATACTCCCCGCCTAAAAAATCCGAACGATGTTGAAATGGCCATCAACGTGCTCAAACTTGCTTTCAAATGAACGCGCCAAGCCAGCTGGATAAATCTCTCAAACTTCCACATCATGCTTCGTTATCAATGCATTACGGACACAGCAGTGGCGTAGCCAGTTTTCTTTTCAGGGGGGGCAAAGGGGGGGGGGGCAAGATTCCCCACTGGGGGCAGCTGCCCCCACCCCCCATCTGGCTACGCCACTGGGACACAGGTCAATAAGCAAACACATTACACGAACAACGCTCCTGGCATTTATTATTATAATTCACCTACATACCTACATACCTTTTTAATACAGTAATTTATATCGTTCGGATTTTTTAGGCGGGGAGTATATATTTAAAGTCCAAAAGATAGAAAAAACAATAGCTGCCTCAATGCTCTTTTAGGTTTGTAAGGGAAATGTCAGCTTGAAATTTGATGTACCAGTATGTCAAAGAATTCTACTTCTAAATTATAACATGCCAAGATGGTTGTCAATTCTGATAATGCCTTGTATGGCTCCAATAGTTGGAGGTGAGAAAGCAAATGCTGAAAACTATCCGACCAATTTGTTCTGATATAAAGAAACTGCGAGTCCCCTTTAAGTGTCCTAGCATAGAAATGCACGGAATAAAACGCGACCTTGTAGATAAGACTAAGAGATCAATGATGTTTAAAACATTTACAGTGGGATGGGTCCTCCGACTAATTCATTCGGTACTGAGTCAACCAAATGGAATGTATCAGATTTAACATAGCATGCATCAAATTGTGACCCACATTGGATGAAATCTAGATAGTTTTACGTTTGATGGAAAAACAGAAACGAAACATACAAATAAAAATTACCTCACTCATTATCATTGCTGTTAATCAGTGCAGCTTCGTCGGGATCTTCATCCTATTCATTCACTCTCATTGTTGATCTTGATTTTCAGAATATCTAAAAGCTTAGCCGGGGCAAGTTCATCCTCGGTCCACAGAAGTTCAATTTGTCAATCAATAAACCAGCCGCGGCCATTTAGTAGCTTCAGAAAAAGGTCACCAATGTGAGCCATTTTTTCAAACTCCCCCAATTGCAATGTGGTACACATATCATATCAAACAGTTTAATATTAGGATCAATATTGTCACGTCAATGCAAACATTTCTTCCCATAATACTAGAGCAGAGAGAGGTCTTCATACCCAAATACGTTATCTGCATATTAGCGCATAAAATCCTCCATCCATCAAACAACTATCAGACACATCATAAGAAATTCATAATTCTTGCCACTACATTGTGAAACCTGGGTACTTTTTGAAGCGTCATGTTGGTTTACCTTGACATACCCATGAAAGCCACTATAAACTATATAACATCTTTGTGAATGACCAGAAGGCCCAGAAGATCAGTGCGGGGTACTATGGTGGGAATTCATTGGTGAGGAGAAAAATGGCAACCAGCCTTTTTCTATTCCCGGCCGTGTAAGGGTCGTCTTTACCAACACTTCATAGAAGTGAACCATAAAGTGAAGAATATGGAAAAAATGCTGCATACTGACTCTAATCTTTTTGAAACTACTGATCATCACAATGTGTCTTGATTGATGGTCAATGCTGAACCTCTGATTCCGAGTATGACGTTGTCATGGCTCATCTTGAATATATTGTGGGAAATTATGGTTAAACAATGAAATTGAGATATATTGAATCGATGAAGATAGCCCAACCAAGTGAGCACTGCTCAACCAATGCCGATTGGAACGTCCATAGCGCATATAAAATACACTTTTGAAAAAAGTTCGGAAACGGACCCCTACTATGTGGAAATTGGCCCTACATCTAACTAGAAAATAAGCTAGACTCCTTTTTTTGGTGATATAGTCAGATTCGTCTCTTGTGACTTATTGGATGGACTTGCATGATTACGTTCCTTTTTCCTTTAATGTTCAACCAAAAAACATCTATATCTCCACACGTTGGTAAAATGTGTTAAATGTGATACATATTATGTAAATTTGAACCATTTAATTTTATTGTTATCCTGGTGTGGGGATCGTACTTTTAAGACAAAAAACAAACCAATGGGAAAGGATTAACTGGAGGGTAACATAAACAGAAATAAAAACCGTGATCTTGTATACAGATGGTCTTTGGGAGTCTGCAAGGAGGAACGCTCTAATTCAAGAAACCTTGCAATTGAGCGTTTGTTTTTTTTTTTCTGTCTTTCCCCCTTTCCCTATCTCCAAGTAGAAGTCAAAGTCATAATCCTGATGGCACACGCAATTTGATCACCATCTTGGAACATATCAACTCATTTCCAACATGCTCGACTATCAACTGCTTCTTTAAAGAGCATAAAGCAATATTGGTTCCAATGCATGTCGGGGGGCCATTAAGTCTCGTCAAAAAAACAAACAATTCTCTTCTAAATGTGGAGGGCGACATTGCTCATGAATTGAGGGAGTCACTCCGAAAGACTGAAATTTAACTCCAACAGTCTTTTGGAGTGGTGGAAAATCCTTCTACAACAAGAGTGACCACTCAATTAAAAAGATTTCACACACTCTTTCACAATTGAGAAAAAAGTCTAATCCCCAAGGTTTTGGGGATCCCCCTGTTTGTCATACCTTGCTAAAAACAAACAACAAACGCTTAAATGAACGCCCAACGGTTCGCCTAATAATGGCAATTTATTTGCGATTAGTTTAATGAAATAAACCCGGACCATAACACTTTTCATGGAGATAGGTGAAAGGTTATCAATGTTCCTGAGTGAAGGGGCGGTGAACATGAAAATTAAGATCAGAATAAACCATTTCCTTTCATCTAAAGCAAAAATGGCCACAAACAAACGCGTTTTGTAATATTTTTATGGCTAAAGGCTTTAAGGTGAATACGGGCAAAATTTGGGATGCTCAGGGTTATGACGTCAACGGGTTTGGTATGAATCGTAGTTTTTGCATAACAATGAAAAGGAAGAATCCCTAGCTATACATTGTACCAAATTTACTACCATTGGGGTATTTTTTGTTGGCATAATACGCCCGATGATTCGACATATTCACAGAAAAATACACCTTAGACTGTGATTACCTTCGTCTTATTACCAGTAAACTTCCTCCTCTGGAGTGTCTCGCATTAGAAATAAAACCAAAAAAAAAAAAAAAAAAAAGCTTTCATAAATCAACAGCTTACCTTCATCAAGTGAATTGTATCGCTTCCATGATCCAGGGGGAGAATCCGCTCCTTGTCTGTAGTTCGCTATTTACCGCGCCCGATCTTTCATTTTCTCTTCCCCCCCGTTTTTCCCTTGTAGCTGCCCCAGCTAAGGAAGGTTGTAGCCCGCGGTGTTAAGGTAATTGCCGCCAATGTCGGAAGGGTAGGGGAATTGTGGTTGCTACATTTGTGACACTATTCTTCCAGTATTGCTCTAAAACTCTAGGTTTATGTAAAATTGTATCAATTGCCATCAATTAGAACTTTAAAACCGCATGAAAATCTCATATCCGTAACTTTATTAAGCACACACATTGGGATTGTTTCTTGGAACTTACAATGGCCACTAGGTATGTTGGTATGTTCCGTTAAAAGCTTTAGGGTAATCATATTTCCGGGGGCAAGGCTGAGAATTGCGGTAAGAATATGAGCAGAGTTATTGGGGGGTCTATGAGTACGGAAAGATAACGTAGAATGCTGAAGAAGGGTATCACTTTTGATTTATTTAAGCGAAAACAAATGCGAAAGTAGCACCTTCACCAGGGCTAGGGTATGCCGTCGAAGTTGAAAGTAAGAGGGTGTGGTCAACCCAAAGATATTTTTGGTACATTTTTTTTAAAGTATTATGCACATTATTGGCTCTAAAAGTCTATGTGTCTGTAAGAACTTGTCATTGTCATCATTTACGTGCTGAAACCGCATGAAAATCTGACATTCCAACCTCTTTTTGGCGCAAAAATAGGATTCGAAATTTCCGTGGAAAAGTAAACAAAATTTGCCAATTTTGCCGGCTCACGGACTTTATGACTTCATTGTGAGGGCCACACTAGGTATG
Source organism: Ophioderma brevispina (assembly GCA_023653785.1). Lineage (NCBI taxonomy): Eukaryota > Metazoa > Echinodermata > Ophiuroidea > Amphilepidida > Ophiodermatidae > Ophioderma > Ophioderma brevispina. The sequence continues at coordinate 27,662 of JAMKCH010014334.1, forward strand.
TTGTCACGTTTTGGTACTTTATGGTTTTTGTATCAATGGAAAGAAGCGGATCAGAGCTATTCACTGGTATCAAAATTATAAGCACGGGTGCATTATAATGATTTCTCGAGGTGGTAAACCACCCTGTGTCCTGGGTGCTTTCTAAAACCTCATTTGACATTCAATTGAAATCACAATTTTAGAAAATGGCTTTTTAATTTGGGATTTTATATAGGGCTCAATTAAATAGATCAGTTTTTGGGCTTTTACTCATCATAAGTGGGTTCCAGTTCAAACATTCTGTGCAATTAACGATGACAAGGTCAGCTTGCCATATTAAGTAAAAAATATTTCGGAATTTGTTTACAACACCTAAGGTTCAATCTAAAAATGATGACGTCATCATTTTCCGTTCATATGCTCTACTAAAAATAATTTTTTTGGAAATAAAACACTTACATATTCGCGGCTCAGTAACTCGAAATGCATATAAACTAAGTTAAAACGATGGGTTAAATGGTTTCAGAGTAATGTTTTTGTCAGAGAACATAGCTACTTTTTTCAATGCCCAAAAACAAGTAAAAATCAGAAATTGAGAAGACTCGTGGCCGTTAAAACTTTCTGTTTTGCACATAAGTCAATGGGGAAAATATATTTAAAAACATTTAAAAAATGAAACGAAATAATATTTGCGAAGAAGTTGAAGACAAATAATAATGTATGTTATATGTGCTATCCTAATCTGCAACATAAATAAATTGAAATTTTAACATTTTTAATCCAACATTTGATGACGTCATCAAAATGACGTCTCGGGGCTATGCATCCCTTTTTTGTTTAAAAGTTACATCATTTTTTTTCACTTAGCCATGTAGAATACAACCATGGGCAAGTCGGAGGATCCTGGGGGATGCACGGTAACGGGAGACAATTCACGGGGTACAGCTTTGTGTAAGTTTTCCTCACTTTGACTAATATTTACTCCAACATTAAGAGCTGCTTGTGACTTGTTTACTCAATTTTGTGGAGTTGGGCCAAATTAAATGTTTTAGAGAGCGTATTTCTGGTTAACAAAAATAAAACAAATGATTTTGCCTTGGAGGCAGGAGTACCCGGACAAAAAGCATTAAAAAATCCAAGATGGGCCGCCACTTATTATGCAATGAGATGACCTTGGATGTTTTTTTTTTTTGCAATCGTCAAGTTTTTTCCTAGTTTTAATCCTCTTTTTTTGTAAGCGCAAATTGGATTTTTTCGCCTATTGCGATGAAAAAATGCAATTTTTCCCACTCGCGGACTTGATGCATTATTGTGAAAGCCATAACTAGGTATGTTTGGTAGTGATTTTTGGTATCAATGGAACTTAGTAGGCCCATACTATTCATGGTATCAAAATCATAAGCAATCGGGGCTTTAAAATGTCATTCTTCGACGGGTAGTATCCAACCCCCCCCCCCCCCCCCGGTAATCCGCGTTACAAAAAAGAAGGATTGGTCAGACGAGGTTAATGATCACCAATTCATTCATAAGCCATTATCCACGATTTCTTTCTTCAAAATATGAACAGTTCGGAGACTCTTGTAGTAAAGACCCCTGTAAGTGGTTGAGCTTAACGTCACTATCAGCGATTCTTGCACTGTTGTATTGGAAATGGTTGTATAGAGTAAAGACCACTTTAATTAGTGCAGTTACGCGATTTTGTCAAGAAATTAATGTTTACTAAAAGGTCGAGATCCGACGTTTTATTAGTAACAAAACAGAGGAAAATGACATCTTTAGACGCTTTAAATGCGTGTAGTGTCGTTTTTTCATAACAGAAGATTAATTAATGTATTGATTATGACCTAACTAACACTAGCCATTTAGTATAAAAATGGGCATTTTTGAGTTTGGAAAAACAATGTCTGATAGTGGCTTTAACCCCCTAAATAATAAGGTGATTATGCATTGTTCTAAGTCGGCGATCCCGATTTTCTTTTTCATATCTAGAAACAGTCGCAAATGGAACCTTAAGAACCCGATTTTTAAATGCTATAATAAAGTGTTTTTTTCACAAGAACAGATAATATTAAGTGTTGATATGACATAACACCAGCGATTTATCTAGATAAAAGTGGGCATTTTGAAATTGGAAAAATGGACTGATTGTTGCTTTAATTTTGCTGCTTTTTTATTTCTGGGGTGAGCTGTGCCTTCAGGCACGTGAAGTTTTTTACTTCGAAAGACAAATATATAATCACCCTGAGTGCTTTGAATTATTTAGAGAAAATTACCAGTGCAATGGCTGGGCCCTCGGGTCCTTTAGGAGAGATGAAGAGATTGAGATACGAGCATAAACTTGTTTATCATTGGGCCGAGCTCTCTCTCTCTCTCTTTCTCTCTCTCCTCCTAATTTATCACCGACCTGGGGCGTTATAATTATTTTATAGACACTCAATTTCTTTAGAGCCCCAAGGCATTTCAATGAAATAATTTGATATACATTTAGAAGAGAGAAGGGTTGTCATAAATCCCGTACCAAACCCCTTTCTCGCTCTCCCTTCTTTCTCAGTCTCTCATTTATACAATTCGTTGTCAAAACTTTCATTCCTATTCGTTGTTTTCGCAACGCGTTATTAAAGCAACGCATTATATCCTGACCGGGACGCGATATTCTTTGCCGTAGTTATTAAATTACACTATCTTGAATGAATAGACGGATTTCACTTTAATAAAATTCGAAATAAATTAATTTCTCAAAATTTAGCAGAGAAGTGGTCCGAAACTGCGACAAGTAGCATTTTATTTCAATATACACCTTCACGGAATAAAGGTAATCATGCGTATATACAGGAGATACTCGTAATAATAGCTACAATCAATATCATGCGTTATTAAGTGAATTGTGGCAATTAAAGAATACACTTTAAAGACATTTTTGCGACCGGTGTGAAAGTAATCATAGTCCGGCAGGTATCATAGTCCAGGCTCCGTAGACGACAACGGAATAAAGCGTCAAACTAATGTTGCGTGAAGAGTCAACTGAATCCATTGCCCTATTGTTCACCATTGTTCCCGGACTGTGAGCCCGGAGGACTATATCTCCTGCCACACCGGGACATAACGCATTTCAATGCTGTTGAAAACAACCAAGAGAATGATGTTGTTAAACTTAGCATGTGTGAATTCATTAAGTTTATGTGATGGAGTTAGGACACGGGATATCTGCAATACACAAGTGTTCCAATAAAACTTGGTCAAAAAACTAAAGTACTTAACCCGAGTATTTATCTTCATATGGCAAACAGCCCGCGGAAACCAGAGATAACTGATGCATAAACGTTTATTATAAGAGAAGAAATATGATTGGACAAGAATCATGCATTGATATTTGTCATTGCACGGTGCGTATGTTAATGAGCGTACGCGATGTGTTTAGAACTTTACGCGGGACATTGGATTAATTCATTTTTATGGGCGGGTGTGCGTATCTTTTCCTTGGAGCCATTAATGCATTGGATTTAATGACGTGTTCACATGTTTTGTCTAAAATGGCTGCTGTAATAACGTTTATAAATTAGGTTACAGATTTTGAGGCACCCAAATATTGTGTCATAATAGTAATTTTATATATGGATTAGACACTCAATAGTATTCTCACCTTGTGTTTGGCTACAGAAATGTCTTGAAAGAGAGAAAACAGGTGATTTTGATTTGCTTACATTTCAATGTAAAACATAGGCTAAATTTCGTATTTGCTCCTATACGAAATTAGAAATTTTACAATTTTTGTACCAAAGAAACGTTTCACAGCTGGAAAGCTTTACATCAGGGCAAAAATCAATACTTTCGATTTTTTGGACACCTGATTTGTGAAATCTCTCGTTATACCTTTAATGTCTGCATATTTTTAGTTTCTCGTGCAGTGGCAAAGATCAATGCACTTGCGTCAGCTTGACCAGACTAATAATGGCACGCGCCCTGACGGGGCTTGTACCATTATATGCATTGATTTTTGGCCAATGTACTCGAAGCTAAAATATGCAGACATTAACCTTTAATGATTTTTTCACGCCTTGCAATGGGATCTACAGAGTTAGTCATTATCAGTGTATCAGACAGTAATATTAGGCGTGTCCACACGGTCGGACTTAAGTCACTTATTGCCGGTTCTAACTCTGGTCGGTATTAGCGTCGGACTTAAAGTGGTCGTGTGGACGCGCACTGATCGGATCTAAATTCTGTCATTATTAGTATCGGACTTAAATTTGGTAGTGTGGACGCGCATTTAACGGTATTAGTGCTTAGATCCGACATAACTTTAAGTACGATAAGCTTATTACCGTTACTAGCTGACCATAAGTGGTCCATGGCAACTGGCATCGGAGTTATAAAATTTCACGCAAAGAAGGTTAGAATAATGATTAAATTGAAAGAAAAATGTGAAAACATCGTTACTTATCGAAATCGGTTTTATTCATGCACAGAAACGTAAACACCATTGAAAAAACTCCCACAATGACCATTTAAATGGTAATTAATGGCAAAATCAATTCATTTTGGTGAAAATGATACTTTCTGTGACAACCAATACAAAAGTAATGCAATATCCGTCCGTGATGAAAAAGTGTCCGTCCGTCATGCTTGTCAATTTCAATTTTGGTGAAGATATATTTAATTGATTTAAGTTTAAACTTTCATTCACACGTAGTACAGGTCAATATAAAGTGAGATAGCTCAGCGTGTTTTTTTTTTCTAATTTCTGACCTGCTAAGGAATAAAACCACTCTGTACATTCTTTTTGTCATCACGTATGGACAATTTTGCATCAAAATGCTAACAACAGTGTGACCGAACTATTTCTGTAGAAATATTTTCTAATATTTTTTGGGTTTCCTTAGAATAATGTTCAAGCTATAATATTAACACTTAAGTGACCAAGGGGGGGGGGGTTTTTTTTTTTTTTTTTTTTCTCCAAATTTATTTACCCCCCCCCCCCTTGGGCACTAACGGAAGTCAGCTGAGAATATTTTAAAAAATCAAAGAACCAAAGCCATTTTTTTGCTGATATATGTTCACACATACATATAAGTAGACAATTAAGAGTAACATTAAAAATAATTAACCCTTTATGTGCTGAAAACAAACAATCTCATTGTTTACATTGCTAAACCGTTACTGTACAAAGTCTATGGGAAAATAACGTGTATTTTGCAACACCCGTTAAAAATACAGGATTCCTAAAACTGCAAAGTTTTGTGTTAAAATTCAATATATGTAATTTGGGTCTTCTAGAGTAGATATCAACATAAGATAAGTTTTCCAAAAGTTTGATGTAAGCGCAAGGTTCATTTGAATTTTCCGTCTTTTTGCCCATTTTTCGCGTGTTATGAAAACAATGTTTTGCCCCTAATTTGTAGCACAAATAACAAATTTCATTTTTATTGCTGATTTGGGGTTGTATTAAGACCCTTCACATGTGGTATAAATTCCATACAAAAATTCCCTCGTGAAAGTGGTTTCCTTAGGGGGGCATTGAACCCCCCCCCCCCCCCCTCCCTGGGCACCAACGGGAGTGAAAACCCTTTGGTCACTTAAGTGTTAAACAAAACCTTAGAAAGTTTGAAAGTAAAAAACTAAGACCAAATTATTGGTGGAGACCTTTGGATCAGGCCAATTTGGAACGGAGGTGTTAAAAAACAACATCACAGACGGACTTGTTTATAGTCAAATGTGTGGGCTTTCCATGCATCAGGGGCGTAAACGCGTAACTAGACCTCTAGACCTCTAGTCAAGTGTGGGCAAGGACCTGAAGATTTCTCCCTTGCAGTGGACGGCCAAGGGACCTGAACATTTCTCCCTTGTAGTGGACGGGCAAAGATTAATCCCCCCCTCCCGAATCAATGGCGTATCCAGGATTTTAGAAACAATAATGTAGGATTTGGGAAACGTTTAATGTATTCCCTTCGCTCGCCGGCTGACTTAATTCTTTGAGTCGCAAAATCATGCTGTAAATCATAACATCAAAACACCGGCTTCTCCCTGACTCTCCTCTTCTCTTTACTCTTTCCTCCCTTTTCCTTGCCCCCTTCTTCTCCCTTGCCTTCAAAATTTCTCCCCATTTTTTTCCAAGGGTGCCTGAGTCGCCCACTTTGCCCACCCCGAGTAACGCCACTGCTTTCCGTGCTTTACTTTACGTTAGTTCCGATAGAATGTCCACACGTACTTTACTAGTATCGGTCATAACTTTATGACCGATGTAAAGAAACTGAGTGTCCCCTATGAGAGAGTGTCCTAACTACCATAGCAACATGTACGGAATAAACCGTGACATTATAGACGAGGCCATTTGGGTACAGTGCTGAAACAAATGATGCATACAGCACTCAATGGAGAACACAATAGACAGATGGGTGGTAGGACAATCAGTCACACGGACGACACCGGACTTAACCCTGCTCTTCTTCGGCATTAAATCGTCGGACTTAAGCCTAGTTAGGTCCGATAGAGTTAAACCCGATGCGCGTTCACACTGCAAATTTATATCCGACACTAACACTGACCAATTTAAGTCTGGTAATATAAGTGACTTACGTATGACCGCATGTGGAGACGATTACAATAGGGTACAATAGGCGTGAGGGACATTAGCGTTTTTTTTTTTTTTTCCATCGGACATAGTTAATACCGGTGTGAAAGCAGATATAGTCCGGCGGGGCCACAATCCGGGGCTCCATAGACGATAACGGAATAAAGCGTGAAACTAATGTTACGTGAAGGGTCAACTGAATCGATTGCCCTATTGTTCACCATTGTTGCCGGACTATATGAGTACGCCGGACAATGATTACTTCTACACCGGTGTGAAAGCAGATATAGTCCGGCCGGAGCCACAGTCCGGGGCTCCATCGACGATAACGGAATAAAACGTGAAACTAATGTTGCGTAAAGAGTCAACTGAATCGATTGCCCTATTGTTCACCATTGTTGCCGGACTATATGAGTACGCCGGACAATGATTACTTCTACACCGATAATAGACAAATCCGACCAGCCAAATGATGGTCAGAATTGATCCGCCATTACTGGGGGGCATCCAACCCAAAACCTACCCAAATCTTTTGTACGTCTTTACCACGCTTGATTAAGTATAATTCAAAAGCTACACTTAATCTGCACATTTGGGTGAATTTAAGCAGGATGCACCCCAGCTATGGGCTGCCAATGAGTTGTTGGAATGTGTCAAACCGGATTCGTGTATAACTGCACGTGTGGACCGCAGCTATGGTGACTTGCCATGTGAAGTTGACTAAATATAACCTCATAACTCGCAGGAGATATGCTATTAGAATAATACATAATATATCTGAACATAAGACGTAAACTTTAAGCTGACAATGCACATTCCAAACTGTTTATACTCTGGAATGTGCATCGCCTGGGAGTAATAACACAACACTAAAAGTAGGGCCCTCTAAACAACCGCTCCTTATTTTCTTATTGGACGTTTGACAAAGTCATGTTAAATGTTTACTTACCGAGATAATGGTCCAAGAAGGTCAATGTCCATTGGATTATGTTTGCCCTATACATAACTGCATAACTATGCTTTGGAGGATCTGCAAACTATCGTATTTTAACACATTTACGCTAGATGAACAATTTTTTAAAATATATTTTGAACAAATTGGAGCAACTTCTAATTTTGACCCTGTAGAAATGGAAATTGACACTTTTTACCATTTTACCTATAACTCCAAAAACTATAATTTTTTTGAATTCTTATCCTAGACGGACATAGTGCATACTTTCCCATGATTGGAGCATTTTAAAAGCATGACACCTGTGTTAACCTTCAATTTCATCAGAGCACTAAGGCCTTCAATGGAATAATTGATTATAAAAGATAGAAGCATTGCTATATCACTCACACCATTTACGTGTCATATTGGCTTGACTTAGCAGAACTACAAAAACTTGTACCCTAACAACTGCCATCCTTTGCATGTTTTTAGCCGCTTTTTCAAGATATTCCGCCAATTTTGACGGAATATCCAGGCTTGAATGCAAAAGTCATGAGTACTAAACTGCGTTCAAGGCTTTGACAAATAACACGCACGTGTGGAGCATCATTGATGAAAACTAGCCCGCCCAACTCAAATATTGGGTTATACATTGAAATGTATGAATAAACGATACTGCTTCTCGATCAGTCGAGGAAATCGTTGAATTACATAACAATATCGTACCAGACAATGCACGCGGCAAACCAAAGAGGTTCAATAGATAGCGGCAAAGAGGTTCTATATAGATGAGAGGCAAAAAGTTACCGTAATCTTTAAAATTCATCGTCTCGCACAAGGGGGTGAAAACCCATTCAAAACCAGTCGTCCTGGCTGGGCGGCTGACATTTTGAATATTGCACGGAAATAATTATTAGTTGGGTGTTGTATACACACATAATGTCAATTCGATACAAACAATCCGGCCAAATATCAGTTGTTGGATGTTGGGTGCTATTGGTGGTTAAATTTTGTATACCAATGGCCACACAAACGATATGAAATGGCACGTCAGTCGTCTTGATTTAAATAAACCGCCTCAATGAATAAATTCTTTTCACCTAAGCGCGCATTGCATTATGAGAAAAAAGAGTTAAGTATCTGAGCACAATGATAATGGTAAACTATTATTACACCTGGCACCTCTAACACATACATTATTTGTATCACTACCGATTAGTGTATATGCAAGCGGCACCCACAGTATGTGGAGAAGCGGAGGCAGCATTGCTTTCTATGTTGGTACTCTATGTTTTCTTTGGGGCGGCAAACATGCGAGACCAAAGGGTTCTATATAGATAGAGAGGCAAAAGAGAGGCATAAATTTTCATCACCCCCCTCTTTGCAAGTTCAGCCACATATTCAAGATTGATCTCTTTACTATGTTGTCATCAACGATGTTTTTTTGACTAAATCTATGTATGCTTTCAATGTCCTTAAAGATGACGTTTTCGCCAAACATCATCTACAAATTGGAATGCGGATGGAAGTCGGTGGCTTCCTTCTTTTAGCACTCTCTTCACCAGCAATATGTTAACAACAGCCAAATGTATCAGTCTTTTAGGTCAGAGTCTATGTGATTTAAGTGTGTGGGATTTTGGTTTTTGCATTTCTTTTTCTTAGGAAGGATACAAAATTGACCATGACCCCCTACTCCATACAAAAAATTTACATGACCCCATATTTGGCCAATCAAAAATTTACAGACCCCCCTATAATTTTTCCCAGCCCCCCCCCCCCCTCGCTTGTAAATTTAATGAGCGGTCCATTAATGTGATCGACTCATTTGAGGCGTTTGTGAAAGAAAATACTGAGTTATAAACTTATTCGGATGTCTAAATTCCAATGTGAGGGAGTAAATTGGGGGGACGAGGGTCACTCGACTATAAACACACGTGCAATTGCAATTTGAATTGGGTCTACAGACTGTCCAAAAAAAAAACTATACACTCAAAGAGTAAATTTTTTGGCCAAAAATTTAAGTTCATCTCAAACTGGAGGTTTACTGATTTTTTTTGGGAGTGTTCCAGCTTTCATGAGATTTTTAGTTGGTGTAATTTGGGGGGGGTCGGGTTCAGGAGTTTATGGCTAATATCTGAGACAGTTTGAAAAAACTGTGGGCCAGTTTCGGCTATTCTGATATCAAACAAAGTTGCCTTGAGATCACCTTCACGGCAGTCTGTATTGAAAATTAAAATAAAAATGTAGTATAAATGCTTGGCTTATTGTGATATAAATAATTTATAACTTTATCATGTCGCAATGCAATAAAATACGTGTAGCATTGGGAAAATTCAATTCCAAACAGTCTTGTTGTGAAGCTTTACTCCCGGTTTCAGCAGAAGGTAGAACCATAAAAACACCCTTGTTGAAAGTAACCTGAGGACCTTGAACACAACCATCCTTTCCTTTAATTGCTCTTTGTTGACAACTGCTGTCTTCATCATATTCCTCCCTGGCAATCTTGGAGGCAGTGGGGAATAGGGGAAGGGTAAGTTGTCCTCAATTAGAGAGTGGTCCACACACTTGTCCTTCAACAGACTTGTAGAATGTTACATTAGATTCAGCAGTCAACTTCCCAAAATTTTCATGAATTTCATTTGATTATTCAATGTCCCCCTGAGAGTAAGTCCCTCACATTTAACACACAACATAATAATTTATGGGATTTTCACTGCAAATAATATATTGAGTAGTTCAATGACATGGATTAATCATCACTCTGATCGTACAATATTCTTTTGTTGGAAAGGGTTTAATCCCACAAGGATGCACACGCCGCCTTATTACCTTTAGTTCTTGAACCTTAGGTTGAAAAACATGGCCAAATGGTATTCTTATTCCTTTGTGTTCAACTGACAATATCCTCCGCTTAGGTCATCAAATTGGAGAATAAAAGGAGATTTTGCTTAGGATCTTGTCTAACAAATAGAGTCGAAATATCTGACAAAAATGCACAGTTTATATTTTTAGAATTTTTAGTTTGATTGTATAGTTTTTATTGGGGACAGTCGTACAACAACATGCATTGGAACATGCACACCCACTGGCAAAAAAGTATTGCAACATGCAGAGAGAAAAACGAATTGATAATCACAAATGCTTTCAAATTGCTTTTCAAATTATACCACGCATTACATATTCCATTCAAAAGGATGTGTTTTCATTATGTTGTTTTTCATTCAGATGTTTTCCCAAGAATTCTGGAGGGTGAACAAATGTTTGATTTGATTGTAATGTTCTCTTAATATGGTGGATTAAAGGAATTGCGAACGATAACTTGCCGATTGCACTCTAGAAGGGATATAGGCATAGAAACAAAACAAATGTCTTCAAAACAACGAATTAATGAATTGTACGAGTTCATTAGAGGGTTTACGGGTTCATTAGGGTTTACCTAAAAGGCCTATGGGGATTGGGAGAAAATCAGAGAGATTGTGTGGACCGGAAATGAGATAAAGTCAATGGAAGACAGTGGTCTTCGAAAAATTTGACAAATTCGGCGACACCCGAAATGCAATTCTAATAAATCATGTGGTTTACGTAAAATATTGTCTAAGTACGCGTTCACCTTGCATGACAAACAGCACATTGTCAACAGTGCTACTAAAAAGTTGTTTTCAAATTATCACGTGACCGCTTTCTTGTCATTAAATTTCCCGAGTCCAAAGGTGATGAACGTGCTCCCATCTTTTATTGACATTATCTCATTTAGCGACTATTTTGAAGACGTTCCTGTGCCTTTATTCCTTCTGGAGTACAATCGGCAAGTTATCATTAGCCAGCCCCTTTAACCCGACATATTTAGGGATCATGCCAATTAAATTAAACGTTTTTCGCACTACTTGATTCTGAGAAACAGCATTTATTTGAAAATCACAACTTTGACAATAATTACGCAATGTATAGTCAGAAACTCCTGGTACAATTTTAAATATTCCTTTTTTTAATATGAATTGCTTTTCTGCATGTTGCAATACTTTTGATCAGTGTCTTTATCTTGAAAATATTACTCGGGTTCGACACTTCGCGCTTGAGTTGGACATCCCTCCAGCACATAAATAGTTTCCTTCATCAAATTTGTTGAGTTGATTTTTTTAATTGATTCACCACACGTATTCTGTGAACTCTCCCATAATACTTCAATTATGTATTAAGTAAGCTTTATTAAATTTATTAAGTTTTTACTGTTTAAACATTGCTTACACCTCTGAGCATTAGTACCGGGTGTCTCAAAAAAAAGGGAAACCCTCAAAGCGCACTCTATTTCACGAAAAGAAAAGAGTAAACCATACAAGTTAATACACATCTGGAAAGTGATTAGGTTTCCGACACCGAAAAAATCTTTCCAAAAGGTCACGTACTGACCAAGTTATGGCCGATTGAAAATTTGGACCACTTTTTCATTGTTTTTAAGATAATGAAACTAAAAAATCATTAGTTTATGTAGTTGGGGATTTTATTTTAAAATTCAGCAAGGAAAATATACAGGTATCATGCTTAGTCAGCCCCTTTTTCACACTATTGCCCATTTTTAAAAATCAGTTTTGCCTGCGACCAGCCTGGTGTTTAGTGACACTTAAGCTTCATCAAATGCAATAAACAGACAAGTTATTTTTAAATACCAGAGCATACATGTGTGGATATTATTTAAGAAACAGTTTTAGGTAACGTGTGATACCTAAGTAAGATTTCTGTTACTTCATTTGTTCATATTTTAAGATACTGAAACTCCACAATTGTGTTCAGGGGTGTAGCCAGTGTGGTTACGGGAGGCGCCTCGTAATTTGTTTTCTCTAGGGAAAAATGGCAAGGAAAATACACAGATATCATGTTAAATCAGCCCTTTTCACACTTTTGCCCCTGTGAGTGAGTCATTTTTGCATGCGATCGGTAACCCTCCCCTCTGAACGACCGAACTGGGTACATGCCTGGAGTTTTGTGACACTAAAGCTAAAGTGTTTTTAACATGTTATTTGAAGTTCATCAATTGCAATAAACAGATATGTTTAACATAGTGTTTTCAATGACCAGACAAATGGGTATTACAGAGAGAACAAACTTTGGGGTAAACTTCCTGGGAACAATATAAGTAGGAATGTTTTACCCTTTTCAGATGTATACTTGCACAGGGGGTAGGACAATGCCAACTTAAGAGCAACGGCGAATTCAAACTGCATCAACTTCCGGTTCTAGTCTGTTTCAAGACTTACTGTTAGAGGGCGCTCTTACGCATATGAACTAACCCGGTTACACACAGACTTGACTAAGACCTCGGCCTGGTCACGAATATGTAAATCTAATGACCGGTATTGGAAATTACACTATTTTGCAACCGGGTTAATCCACTAACCCGAACGGATTTTGAAGTCATATTTTTTTCTTAATTTAGCATGATATTACTAAGATCTTTTAACAAAGGTTTAAGAGATGAAGTTTGTAATGTCACGGAATCGCAGAGACTGCCATAGTAACGGCACGTAGCAGTTCCCCAAATTACCGTTGAAATCCCCAATGCCCAAATCGATCAAATCGTGTCCTACCCCCCCTGACTTGCCATACACCCTTTCTTAACTCGTCTTTTGCTCGTCGCATGGTCTTTTAACAACAACTCGCACTCACCCATCAATCATCTCATCCCTATTCATGTCAAATGCTCCTTACCTACACCTGGTGTTTACCATTTACCGCTTGCACAGGGTCGGGGTCATCAAACTGAGCTTGTCAAGCTGTCTTATTCAGTACTGATATAATTATACCATTCTGAGTTGCTTCATTGTTTTTTTTCATCAAAAAACTTGAAAACCCGGCAAAACAATTTTGGCCATTTTTTTCCAATTTTGCCGGCAAAAGCGAAGCCTGCTGTCGATTGGGGTTGAAACCGCCAAATAATATCAAAATAGCCCCCTATGGATTTGGGGTGACTGCACACCGATGCAAGTCATTTTGTTTTTAATTCGATGCGAACAATTTTGTTATTCACAAAATTAAGTTGATTCAAATTAAAATATTTCATTTTTTAAACTTTCAGTTCCTGTGGCGACCTCGGCACAGTTTTTTTTAAATAATTACTTGTTTATTCACTTATTCTATCTATCTAGTCTTATTCTATGTTTAGTTATTAATTCTTTGTAAAGCTTACCTTGTTTTGACGGTCCGGGGGCAATGCTTGTGAGGCGAGATTTTACCTAGGATGCTAATTGGTTACGTGAGATGATAACTTTCAGAGAGAGAAAGAGAGAGAGAGAGAATAATAGATACTATTAGAAATGAGAAGCGACTGCTTTGCAGTGACCCAATGATTTCGTTCGCCCTCCGAAATGCTAACGTTTTTGTTATCGGTATATTTGACGAGTGTCTATATCCATGTTCCATTTGCTGTAACTCATCCCTTCACATGAGGACGGGCCAACTGCCATATCGCGATACGGCGCATTGGTATCTGCCAGTTCGCCCATCACTTGCAAACTTTACTCACAAAAGTCAGATTACAAAAGTAATAGCCTTGATAATCATTTCCCAAAAAATTCATTTGTCTACCTCTTCTTTTTTCCTTTTACGCAATTTTTGCTTTTTTATTTCATACGTTTTTAGGTATTTTCCTCGCGGTTAAACTCTGTGGTTGCCTTACCGACTGTGCGAGGATTTGAGTGTGTGAGAATTTTGTTTTTTACTTGGTTCCCTTTATCGATTGTCGTATTCTTTGGGCTGTGTCCAAATTTATGTGTCTTGTTGTTTCTGCTGTTGATGTTGTAGTTTTAGGTATGTATATATTATGTATAAATGTATATATGTATATATTAAACTCTACATGATAGTTAGAGGGAAGGTTTAATCATTCATTAGGGTATAATGAGCTCTTATAGTTATTTAAATTAATTAGTAATATCATATCCTTTGTTATTCTAGGGGATTATCCTTCATTTGCAAAAAATAATATTCATATTCTTTTGTTATCCAAGGAATAAAACCGCAATACAAGGGGAGGCGTTAGGGGAGGCATATTTCGCCCTAATGCCGTAATGAGTGAATAATTAGAGGGCGGTACAACATCCCCACAGACGATCAAAAATCAAAATCCGATTAGAAACGAAATGAAAAACTGGAAATTGTATTTTAGCTAGTATTCGTGAATTCTTACTTAGTAAAATTGATTGGTAATACAATTAATATATTAAAAAGTTATCATCATATCGTCCACCAAAATACACAAATCGGCGCGATTAGGTTCATGACATATTGAAGTGTTGGACCTTATATATCTAGATATATTATATATTAGATATATATATATATATAATATTATATATAGAGAGAGAGAGAGAGAGATGAGAGAGCGAGGAGAGAGAGAGAGAGAGAGAAGAGAGAGAGAGAGAGGAGAGAGCGTTATCACTGAATGCAATGTAGAGTCGTGGAAGGCGGTTTGGTGAGGCTACAGTGCTGCATCCATCCACGAGGTCCATTTACAAAACAAAAATGTCGTCAATGTATCTCTTACATAGTGGGACTTGACCAGTATGGATTGAAATTAGTTTTTTCCTCGAAAATAACACAACAATGGATGAAAGCATGGCCCATGGAGAACAACACCTTTAATTTTAAGGTAGTGACGATCATTAAAAACTGAAGGTGTTGTGCTTCAGGACCAGTGCAGTAGGCGAAGGATGGTGGCGGTTTAAGCGTTGTATACAAACACTTACACAACAACCCATATTGTGCTCCCATAAATCCCAGAACATGCACTACATGTTTAAGTGTTAGTATACAAACACTTACACACCAACACATATTTGTCCAAAAATCCAAGTACATGCAACACATTACATGTTAAGCGTTAGATAATAACACTTACAAACGACACTATTGTACCAAAAACCAAGCACATGCAAAAGCATACATGTTTAGTCTTAGTAACAATACTACACACCCAAACACATATTGTCCCAAAAATTCCAAGCACTGCAACGCATACATGTGCTAGCATACAAACACTTACACAGCACCACGTATTTTGTCCCAAAAAATCCAAGCACATGGCCACGCATACCATGTGGTAGCATCAAACAAACACTTACACAGCACCACGTAATTTGTCCCCCAAAACCAACACATTCCACACATTGCATGTTTTAGGTTGTTAGTATTAAAACACCATTTACACACAACAAACATGAAAAAATACAAACACATGCAACTCTCCATATCTTCAACCAACACATATTTGTTTCCAAAAATCCAGCACATGCAACACATACCTGTTTAAGTGAGTTAGTATACAAACACTTACACACTAACAATATTGGTCCCAAAAATCCCAGCACAATATCAACGCATACATTTTTAAGTGTTTAGGATACAAATACTTACACACCAACATATATTTGTCCCCCAAAATCCCAGCAACATGCAACGCAGACTGGTGTGTTTAAATTGTTAACATACAACACTTACACCCACCCCACAACATATTTGTCCCAAATCCAAGCACCTGCAACGCATACATGTTTTAATGTTAGTATAACAATCCTTACACACGCAACACATTTATCCCAAAAATTCCCAAGCACATGCAACCGTAGACATGTTTGTAAGTGTTAACATACAACCTTCCCAGGAACACGTATTTGTCCAAAATCCAAGCACATCCCAACACATGCATGTTGTTATTTTAGTATAGGCCAACGACCTAGCACACAAATATACTTCAAAAAGACAAACACATGCAACTCATACATATCTTAACCACGCAACACAAATCTTGGTTTCCAAAAACTACAAACACATGGCAAACCCATACATGATTCTTTCAGTGCTAACGGATACACTTGCATGTGATAGTAAAACTTGTAATTTGCCTATTAAACGTCAGCATTTTTGTTAACTAACTGCTTCTCTTTATTTTTCCATTCCTTTTACGAAATATATACAGAGCGCAAACATACTAATGGGTGTTTATTAATGGTGGGTTACTGT
This sequence comes from Ophioderma brevispina, assembly GCA_023653785.1. Taxonomy (NCBI): domain Eukaryota; kingdom Metazoa; phylum Echinodermata; class Ophiuroidea; order Amphilepidida; family Ophiodermatidae; genus Ophioderma; species Ophioderma brevispina. The sequence goes on from JAMKCH010014334.1 coordinate 44,155, forward strand.
TGGTAAGTTAATGTCCTGTGAGTTGCCTTTTATACAAAAGACACTGTTTAAATGTGGTTCAGATTTTAAGAGAAAAAAACACACCATGTTGTTGGCACCATTATTTTCAAAATAGCCCGCCAAACTCAAATCTTAGTTATAATACATTTGGATTGTCTTGAATACGATCAGTGCTTCTCGCTCCGTCCGAGGGAATCGTTGAATTAACCTAACAATACCGTACCAGATCCTGCCAACAATCCATTTATTACGATGCTTTCGAATCTCAACGTCTCCTCGTCTCAGGCAAAACGTTGTAGTATCAACATCATGATAACCAAACAAATTATAAGGCGCTTCCAAAAGTATAGCCACTTACAATATAATACAACACAGACGCATCTTCCATCTTCCCAAACACCATAATCCCTATTGAGCTAACTTGCTCGGCGTGCGTCAATGCTATATTGAAGTACAATTACTCTCAATAGATGTGAAAGGTTTGGGCGTGCGTCATTACACACTACAGGGTGAGTAAAAAAAAAACGTGACCCAGGTTGTGTCCGCCATTGAATTTGTAAGAACAAGCAAATATGTGGTATCATCTGAAAGCTTATTTCGTTGTCTTTAATTGCTGCAAAGATCATTCGCATCGGTTAGGCATGAACCGAGATTACAGTTGTTTGAATCAAGTAGTTGTTTTGAGCTCTGTCCACGGATTCACATTACAATGAACGGGTCCAGTGAGGCAAATCGTGTCCAGAAGAAACACGGCTATTTATGACTGCCGAAGAAATCTGACGCTATGTAACCCCACAAAAATGCAGTCACAATTGATATCGATGCCCTCTTAACGTTTCTACGCCCTCACCCTCACCCATAAAAAATCATTTGAAACATAAATAACTTGATACATTGTATCAGTTTCTAGCGGTTTCTGGAGGAGTTGATTGAATCACACCATATGAAGGAACAGACATAGGTGACAACCTTTGAGGATTAAAGTAGTGTCTATATTTGTACCTTAAAATTATGCCACATCTTGAAAAAAAGGGTTTCAATAAAACTACCATTATACTATAGGTTTACACCCATTAAGATACCCTTTATTTGACAAAAACATAGACATGCCTATCACATTGGGGAGTTATTTGCTTAGTGGCCACCGTGCATTCAAATGGGGGAATCGTGGATAGGGGTAAAAGCCTGACTACTTGATTCAAAAGAATGTAACTACGCCTATACTATCAGATTCGAATTATCTTTGCAGCCAAATTAAAGATAATGAAATAGGCTTTCCGATGAATTACAACATATCTTAGATATATTTCATTTAAAAATGCAAAATGGCGGACAACAAATCTGGTCAAGTTTTTTTTGACTCACCCTGTATTTCCGGTCGTATCTGCATTAACTAAAAACTGGCGAGGATATACTACTCTTAATTGCGTCCAGGAAAAAATTAAGTATTGTGCCACCACCCCTATGAATTCGCCAGACTCAACGGAATAAATGCATGTTGAAGGATATGGCGGCGAGTGTGAATTCTGACCGCGTCGAGAATCTCTTCATCAATTCCCGCCGATTCGAAACAATCAACTATGTCTTGTTCATTTTTGTTGAACCCACTTGGTTGAACGCCCGCCATGATTCCGACTAATGTTGCCAGCATGTATTCTAAAAGCGATCAGAGACACGCACGAAAAAGCAACGGAGAACCAGGACGTTTAGTCACGTGATCTATATGTTTGTCATAGTAGGGTTTTTTATTCCTGTCAGTTCATTAAAAGTTTTGGGGCGTGTCGAAGTTCCATGCGTTCTGAAGGTTGCATACTTTACACAATCAGTACAATAGAATTGATGTCATTATAGCGAAAGATTAAGGCCATAATACAAAATGTCCCTGTTGTTCACGAAGAAAATATTACAAGGCAAATGCACTGAATAAATTCCAAACACCAAACTTGAACAAAGTCTGAAGCATTCAAAATAAGAAATGATACGATAAGTATGATGAATCACCAAAGTTCTTTACGAGGTTAGAAAGATCGAATAAGTTGACATTTATTCGTCTTGTTCCAGATTTAATGTTTGGCAGCTTAGGTCAATAATTTAAGTATTTGGTAGAGTTTGTCACTAATAACAGACTACATATTACGGGCTAATCTCCTCTTCTCCCCCGCCTCAATGTCCATGAACTTAATGTGTTCTTTGATTGACGCCAACAAAGGAATCGATAGTCTGTCTCAGGACTTCAACGACAAGCTGATTCAATATGAATCTGGTCTGGTATGAAGCCTTCATATATCGATACAAAAAAGGTTCAAGTAAAATGGGTTAAAGCATCATATTATATTGAACAAAGTTGAGCATTTCAGCTGTTAATATCGGCTTTTTAGTTTTGATCAAAACACATCCCCCTCCAAAAATATTCTTACCATCGACAATATGCGTTACGACAGGCATAAAAAAATCAGACTATAGGTGTGTTGTTACTTCCAACAAGGGACAACAACGCTATGAAATGCACCTGTCTAGTCCGGGACTAAATGCTCGGAAGTGCTCTAGTGTTTGAGTTACCGCCACTCACTACTAGAGAAAAGTTGAAGCAATGTTTTTTCGTAAGAGCCTGTCAAGATACATAGTTTTCCGATAATAAAAAAATCTGCAATGAGGGCAAAGTTTGCTACATCGATTTTATTATTTCACTGTATGCCCCAATTGGGCGATTTTGGGGCCAATTTTGGGGGGTAGGGGTAACACTGTTGAGCATAATTCACAAAACCTGAATCCCAATGGTCCTATAATTATTATCCTCTATAAATAACAAATAGTTTATAAGATTATGTGATTTTTAATCTATATTTGGTTTAATTGGGTGGTTATAGCTATTGTAAGGGATAAATGGCATTTTCGGGTCAAAATTAGCAAAATTGGTATTGGCTTTTTTAAAATATGTTATCCATAACATTAGACAGATGATTGAGATATTTTGTTCTTGTTAAGAAGAAAAACATGTTGGTCAGTTTTGGGAAAGTTTGAAAACCCACTTTTTGTTACATTTTAGAAAATGGGGCTAATAAATACGCATTTTTTCCCAAAAATGCAGAAAAAACCCTGATTTTAGTAGTATGAAGCTTACGGCCCGATTAAACTTATTTTTCTGCCCCTTGATGGTACAGAATGGCCTACAGTTATTTTGGGGTTCGTTGTAAATAACAAAGTACCCACACAAGTCAGAAAATATGGATATCTAATGGTTGCCATGGTAACAGGGATCACTAGAGCTGTGAACTGGCTACAGTAGGAAAATAGTTGTTTTAAAAACCATATAGTAAGAACATGTTGTGATATTTAGTAAACATATTGGAATCCGAGAAAAAGGTATCAGAGCAATACTGTTGCCATGGAAACGCGCCAAAGATCATTGGAACATTTAGGCCATATTTTGAAAGTAAATGTCATACACATTCCAAAGTATTGAAGGGTTACTTGTAAAAAATAAGTTAGCAGAGCAGATTCATGACAAATTGTGGGCAATTGGCATTTTATTATAAATCTCTGAAATTGGCACAGATGTGAAAGGAAACAGACGCTATAGTCTAATTTAACAAGTTAACAAGTTCAGTGAAATGAAGCGTTACATTGGTGAAACTAACATTGTTCCATTTGGTTGTAGGGTATAACAAAATTATTCGTCGGGTTACAAGTATTCCAAATTATGCATAGTTGTTCAGTACGACTTTGGCGTATGGTCAAATTAGCCAATAAGTCCATTTCAATTTGCACAAGATAAACAAAGTAAAGTACTAAAAACTTGTTAAAAAAGTGAGCAAATTGTTTCATCTAGATAAGACAAAAGAAAAAGGAACAGTTGTCATCATCTGTTAGTGATATATGCAATGGGACAAATAAGCAGAGTCTGTTGTAAATCCAGTGCACCATTGCGGACCAGGTGGACTATAAGTGGCCTTCCGTATAAGCGCTATTAGACCCTACCGCGGATCAGAACATGTGACTAGTCAAAATTATTCTTATTCTTTTGCTAATAGGAATAAAAATGGAAGCAACTTTATTTTTGTTAGCCTGCACACCACAAATTTGACTGTGTGGCTATTTGGTATAATTTGACCCCATAACTTCAAACCAAGGTCGCAGATGGGCATTTTTTTACATAGCTGGAATCCTCATAAACTGGACGGGGACAATTGTGATGATTTTAAATAAAGATTGGAGGAAATTGGAAGATTTGCTCCTATGTAAGTTTGCATCTCCTCAACCGTCAAGCTAAGAATGGGACAAGGTTGCGTCACAAATGCACAAATTCTTTCACTAATCCGTGTGCTATGTAGCAAGAAGGAGAGTGTGGGAGTGCCCAAATGTGGATCCTACGCAGATTTCCCATACGGATAAACACCAAACCTCGTTCTAAACCTCGTCTTCAGGCAAATTCATTCCCATGAAAACATGTGTGGTAAGCACGATTTGGCAGTCCTCTATAATGAATCAGCTCATTCGTCAAATACAAGGCGTATTGGGGTGCGCCGGAGGGGGCGTGCGCACTGCGCACCCAGGTAAGACTAAAAAAGTAAAAAAATACCGCTGCCAATTGAAACTTGCAAATCCTCCCAGGCTTATAAATTATGAAATTGAAGGGTTTAGTATCAACTGCTAACTACACCCAACAAGGGAGTTTCCGTATCTGCACCATTGACACACTTATGAATTTGGAAACCTAAACGGAATAAACAGGTGTTTATTCCGTGACTTGGTTTCCGAATTCATAAGGTGTGTCAGAAAGAAAAAGTGTGTCACAGATCGGTCAGGTTAACGGGGAAAAAAACTCCACCCCACCAGCGTTCACGACCCACATACTTCGAAATGACCCTTCAAAATCTTCAGCCACGAATGTGACCGACAGCCTGGGAAGTTACATGAACTTCCAAGCATTGTCAGTGATTGACCTTGATTTGACCTTGGATGACCCTAGAGATGACCTGGAAATGGACCTTGAAAAATGTTAATAGCAAAATTTGAATTAGCACCCACTAGGTGCCATGACCATAAAAGGTGCAGTGACTTTACCATCCCTACAACCTTGAAAGACCTCAAAGTTTTTTGTGAGAGTGGATGTTGACCACACTCACCAAGATTCATCATCTACACATGTTAGGGATTTGACCTGAATGACCCGCTTGACCTTGAAATTACCTTAAATATCGGCACTGAATTGTGAACCAAACCACAAAGTTATCAATCACCCACGATTGACATTAGCTCATTACATCATATAAATGCCTTTAACTGGGCCCACCTGCCCTTTGGACCACAGTATGATAACGCAACATGACTCTCACCATAGAATCCCCACATATGAACCTGGGCAGTGGTTCTTCTGATCAAGTTTGCTGCAATTGGCCAAATGTTTAGGCGAGAGAATTCCAAAACTGTAACTGAAATGACAGAATGGTCCTTTAATTCATCCACTGATCGCTCAGGAGAGCCTTGCAAGGCCTGTACCAACAAAGCCAGTGAAAAAAGATGGAACTTCTGAAGGACCCCAGACGGGTCCAGTTCAAGACCTGGTGGAATCAGAAGTGCCCAAACCTCCCGAAACCAACCCTCCTCCAACCTGGGACATTCTTACACAAGCACTGTGTAAAACTCTTTATTAAGATAACAACGAAGACCATCCCACGTGGATATCGTCGCAGTTATATCCCATCTGGGATTGAGAATGTTGATACTCTGTACAAATGATTTCCTGAATTCTGAACACGGGGGGAAGAAGCTTAATCCAATGCTTCAGATCTGACAAACTGCTGGACAGGAAACGCCGTGAGCGCTGGGAGGGAGGAGACGGCCAAAGGAATCGACTTCACTCACTCGAGCAGGAAGGGCCTGGAAGACTATAAACCAAACCATCCAAATGGTCAGTGATGCCAACTCAATTGCTGAGCACTCCTCGCAAATGGTCGTTTCAAGAACATTTGATAAGATCACACTCGCTCTCTCAAAAAAGAGATCACCAAACTTCGTTCGAGCCCCCGGCGTGGAGGGTCCTTTCAACATCCTTCTCACGAGATGAGCTCACCTCTGCTAATCAGCCAACTAAGAGTGGAAAGGCCCTGATGCAATGCGGCCACGATGTCTAGAATGTGCCTTACCAACCAGTCCGTACCCAGATCTGGAGGCGAGCTACTATCATCGCACTCCCCCTCCAAACCAAACAAGCCTGACGACAAACCCTAAGAACTACCGCCCAATATATCACTACTGTGTCTCCTTCAAACTCATTGAGAGGATGATCCTGGCCGGCTGGAGCCCGTTTCGTGCGAAACCCCACCTGCCTGGCGAACAAGCAGAATTCGCCGTGGCCGGAGCATGTCCACCAGATTGTTAAACTCACAAACGATATTGGGAAGGAAAGCTTTGAAAAGTGCCGTAAGGCAGGGGTCATCTTGGTGGACCTTAATGCAGCATACGACACCCGTGTGTGGCACCAGGGTCTGACACTCAAGATTCTCAGGACCATCCCGGGATCGTCACTTGTACAAATCATACATTGTAACCTGCCTTGCCAAACCGTTAGCTTTATTCTCAAGACCAGTGATGGGCAGAGCAGGTAGTCGCCTGCGTCGTCTGAGGAATGGAGAGTACCACAAGGATCTGTACGGCTCCTATGTTGTTTCAACTGTATATCAGGCGATTGGGCTATTCCAGAAAAAAAATGCCAACCCCCCCCATAGAGGGCGACGGAATTCCAGCTTTTTGTCACTTTTGAAAGCTGGAATTCCAGAATTTTTTAATGTCTAATACGAGGTGGAATTCCAACCATTTTAGGTATAGAGGGTGACGGAATTCCAGTGTTTTTACGATTTTCAAAGGTTTAAATTCCAGACAAAAAATAATATTTCAACACCTCTATACCCCTAACAAATAATCATTAGAAATTCCAGTTTTTTTACATTGGTAGTTAGGAATTTCCAGAATTTAAGGAAGGTAGTTTCTACCAGATTCCTGGTAATTTACGGAAGGGTAGCGTCTGGAATTCCCAGATAATTCATGGAAAGATAGCCAGGAATTCTAGATATTTTGTGAACAAAATGTTTGCCCTCTATAGGGGGGGGGAGGATTTTTTTCTGGAATGGCCATTACCCCAAAAACAACATCTAGACATATGGCTACGCCGACGGATCTTGCCCTTCTCACTCGGACAGCAGCTGGACAGAAAGTAGAAAGCATACTTATTTCAGATAGGGCCCTACTTGCAGCATACCTGAAGACCTGGGGACTGAAGCTGAGCGAAGCTAAGACCACCGCTATAGCCTTTAACCTCCACACACAAGAGGCTCATCGCCAGCTTCAAATCAAACCTCACGGGAGCGCGCCTCTGCCATACAAATCTCATACTCCAACCTACTTGGGAGTGAGGGTGACCGGCGCAGCTTACTTACCGGCAGCAACCGAGTCCGTATGCGCCAAAGGTATCTTCGAGGAATTAACCTCCTGTGCCGACTTGCTGGACTTCATGGCGTGCCAGCCCAACAACCTACGCACCACGCCTGGTCTGGTCTATCAGCACTGCTGAATAGCCGCCCCAGTATGGTGCAAAGCTCTCACACAAAGAAAAAATGGACACAGTACTCAACGAGACCTTGAGAACCGAGTAATGGTGCAGTTGCGTCCCCCCAGTCCATCTGAATCCTACAGTGCTTTCAGGCAGTTGCACCTGCAGTACTCGGAGAGAAAAAACACAACACGCACAAACTAGTGAATAAGGCCCTGGTGGACAAAAAGCACCTCTTGCATAATATTGTCAAAATACACACCACTTGGTAGACCAGTAGACTGCACTCTCCGCCGCCCTTTCTGTCGCCACGCTGCTCAACTCTCCAGTTCCCTTCAACTCCTACAGACATGGAATCTGCCTGGCTAGATACCCACAACCAGATCACTCTCTATTACACCTAGAACCAGAAATACCACATGGTAGCAATCTTCCGCGCAAGTAATGGGTCACCTTAAACGGATTCGCACAGGAACCCAAGAAGACGTTCGCTTCAACAGCAATATGCACGATGGGAGCTGCGGCCGTCGCCGGCCTGCAATGTGGTTCTCCATCAAGACTGCGGACACATTCTCAATGAGTCCCTACTTTCGCCCACCGGTGGGACACAGATTTCCCAAGAGCCCCAAGCGTTTGGCCAAATTTGGAAGCTTATCCGCCCCGTCACTTTGATTATGCTATAGCACCAGCAGCATTTTAAGGACACTGGCACATTTTGAAAAATAGTGCGCCTTCAAGATTTGTGGGTTTAATATAATCATGAGTATGAGTCTATGATATTCCATGTATGTACACATTTGTTTGATAAAGGTTATGGAAAACTTAAAAGTTAGCCTACAAATTCTGGATGTCCTTTTTACTCTTATCACGCCCCTATTCTGTTTTTTGAGTATGTTTTAGTTTTAGGTGTAAATGTATCTCTATTTTCCAATGCCTAGATTAGCATTTGAGAGCAATTGAAGAATTCAATACTTGTGTGAAAATGTTCCAAGTGCCGCTTCAAATATAGTTGAAACATTTCTCATGCCCGTTTTTTTGTGCCTTCACGGTATCAATGTTGTGTATCCCACATTTGAAAGATTTTATTTACATGTCTTAATATTGTTTTAATAAAATTAATGTTATATACAATGATTTTACAGATGTTGTTGATTGTGGGATACTTTCATTGAAATAATTCTCATGCCTATGGGGTAATATGACAATTAAACGAAATATTTTCTAAAAAGACTCACAAACACACGCTAACGAGCGGTGGTAAAGTGATTTTAATATGATTTATGGCAAAGGCCCTCCTAATCACTAGCAACCTGTGTAGTACTGAATTTGTCAAATAAGAAAAAAAAATAAAATGGTATTAACCTTCAAACATATTCATAAGTTTGATTTATGTTCAATTTTACTATAATTAATAACGTCCCCACCCAAAAAAGGTTAATTATATAAAAGCCATTTTGAAAAAGAGCCCTTTTATTATGGGTACTATCATGAATCCTCATTATTGAATAGCCCTGTAGAACAGCATTCCACTTAAAGGGGGATGGCCGATGTAAGGATTGAAGTTGTTCATCTTGATAGATTTGACTTCACCCCAAAACCCCCCTGACCGTTTTTTCGCGCCGATATTTTCAATGCGTTTTCATGTGAAGAGCAGAAAACGTGATTTTCGTAAGCCCCCATAGAGTACTGTGGTAAAATAATATTGGTCGACCAAATTGGGGTACGTTTTCGCTCATTGACTTCCAAACCAACATCCTTTGGCCCTAAGATTTCACAGGTAAATGAGAAAATAGTAAGCTTTCTTCTGATACCAAAATTTACCACTTCCGGTAAAATCCTGGGCTTCTGGGACGAGGCTATTAGCGATCGGGCCATGGACCTTAGTGTACAAGGGGAGTTTCCGTAAGCTAACCCATCTGATACACTTTATTCTGAATTTAAAAAATTTTAAACAGTTTGTTACAAAGTTTAACAAGTGGTTGTAACCCGGGTGAACTGAACAACGTTTGTTCAGTTCACCCGGTAAGCAACTTGTTAAACTTTAAACAACGTTTAAAACTTTTTAAACAGTTTTTCTCTTTTTAGGGGACCCGCCAAACTAACATTTTTTCCGTTTTAACGGCTAACGATATATACAGTTTTTGTAATTGTGTAATTATTTTAAACCCCACTCTCCGTCCGCACCGGGAGTTCAGTAAAAAATAAATAATACAACAAATAATTAATAATATTTTCCTGTTTTAAATATTTATGTCATGTATTAAAGCAATAACTATATATAAATTCAGTTAACCCATTATATGTTGATAGTGATCACTTTGACTTTGCCATACCTCAATCCTCCACTGTCCCAACCAAGAAAAGTTACAGGGCAGACAATGCCACCTATACCAGAAATATATCATTTGTGTTCAGTATAGGAAGATTGGACATTTTAGAACTCATATTAAAAACTTTTTTATTGCACATTACCATACATTTTTTTGTGGAACCCGAGGCTTGGTCGGTAAAGTATGAAGCCTTGTCCCCTTTATGTTTTAGAAGTTCCCAAAAAATCAATTTGAAACTCTCAGATAGCCGTTTTTGGCTTTTAATATGCCATTCTCAGGAATTTTGGTGGCCATTTTTGAAATCCTTGCCCTCTAGCAAGAGATTTCCCAGAGGTTGGACCCAAAAATCTTGCTCAGCACCTTTGAAGTACAAAAAAACACCTTCAAACTTCCCTTCCCCAAACGTCGTTAGTCCTTTGTCAAAGAACGCCCCAAATGTTTGTCTCTCAACCACGACAGGACCACCATAAGGCACGTGTCGAGGGTGAAGCGTGGCGCTAGCCCACATGGACATGACGGTTCTAAATAAAATAAAGTCAAAAAACCTTATGAAAGGCTACAAACTATCGAGAAGGGAACTTAAATTCCTGAACCTACTATGATATGTATATGCGCACTTCGGCTCTGTTCTGGCCAGACTTTGGTCCCTTGGGAAGCTGTTGGGGAAAGTTATCTGTGTCTATAAATACAAATACAGGAAATTGCCTAAAGAGCAAGTTTGGGTTACTATTATAAACACCGGGCCTTATGTAAGGCTCATTAGCTTTTTGTGGTGTTTTGCAAGTTGCCGTTAACCATTTACTCCAATTCAAGCGACATTCAATCCAGATGATAAACATTCACTTTTTATTGCTGATTTGGCGTTGGTTTATAATTTAACTTCGTAGTCCTTTGTCAAAGACGCCACAAAATGTTGCCTCTCAGCCACGACATGAACCACCTAAGGCACGTGTCGGGGTGGAAGCGTGAAATTTTAACATATAAATTTCCATGCAACAATTCCTTAGGAAAGTGGTTTTCTTGGCGATGGACACCTATGGCAATTAAATTTTGCACAATTAAAGGCAAACACCAGGTTTTTTTCGATTTGAAAACCAAGGTATCTTTTCAATCTGAAAAGCAAGGTTTTTTTGATAAACCATTTACGGCCGAAAACCGTGGTTTTCGATCGAAAAAACCAGGTTTTTCGAAAACCTTGCTTATCAAATTTGATAAACTGGTTTTTCAAATCGAAAACAGGTTTTTGCGAGTCCGAAAGCGAGGTTGATAAACCCGGTTTATCGGTCCGAGAAACCTGGTTTGTTCGGTCGAAAAAACTAGGTTTTTCAAACACCTAGCTTATCACATTTTATTAACTGGTTGTTGTAAGCGAAAAAACCAGGTTTTATCGATTCTAAAGCTCGGTGTTTTTGATTTAAACCTAGTTTTTTATCGTCCGAGAAACCTGTTTTTTTCCAAAAAGGTTAGGAAAAACAGCTTTTTTCAAAAGCCTTGCCTATCTCGAATTTTGATAAACCTAGTTTTTTCGATTTGAACAACCAGGTTTATCGATCTTTCGAAAAGCTAGGTTTATGATAACCAAGTTATTCGCTCGATAACGAGTTTTCAGTGAAAAACCAGGTTTCTCTTTCATTGTGCAAAATCTTGCCATAGACGCCTCTTGCGAGGAAAACCTTCGGTGACTTACGTGTTCCAAATCCAAATTTATATTGGGTGTGTTGCTAGTGGTAATATTTTTTGGTGACCGTGCTCATATTCAATGTTTTTACTAAATGTCCACCAATTTAACGTGGGTGTCAAAACTATAGTGTGTGACAACTATTTTTCATTCACAGCTCTCGTGGTCCACGGTTCCATGACACCATTAAAATAATTCTGCTATTTCTTGACTTTATGCGTACTTTATTACGTACAACAAACACCAAAATACGTTTGAGCCATTTCGTGTCATCAAAGATCCGAAAAATAAGTAATGTCCCCCGTAAATCTCACATGCTTAAAATTACCTTTTTTCATGCATCTTTGGCGCGTTTCCATGGCAACGTAATTGTTCTGAGCACCTGTACTCGATTTAGATATGTTTTACTAATGTCACCCATGTGCAGTACATGAATGTGACATGTAAAAACTTCAAAAGTTATTGTCCTACAACTATTTTTCTACTTTAGCCATTCACAGCTCTAGTGGTTGCTGGTTACCATGGCAACCATAAAATATGCTATTTTTCTGCATGTACCTGCTTTTATTGGTAAACTTTGGTTATGGTAACAAAAACTTTAAAAATACTTTTTTACCATTCTGTACTATCAAGGGGCACTAAAATAAGTTAATCGCCCGTACTCTCAGATGCTAAAACTCACGATTTTTTAGCATTTTGGGGAAAAATTAGGTAATTTTTATTAGCCATTTTACTAAAAAAGTACCATAATGGGTTTTTCCACACTGTCCCCAAAAACTGACCAGCCTTGTTAACTTCTACAAGAACACAATTGCTCAATTCACCATTTCTATGTTATGTTAACATATTTGATAAAGGACATACCAACGAAATTGCTAATTTTGCCCAAAATGCCACTTATGGTAAAAATGGCTCTAAACTACCCAATTTACCAATCCTAGATTTTAAATCACACATCTTTATAAAAACATTGTAATTTACTCTGCTAACAATTTTATATCTGTGTTTCAGATTTTGAAACGGGTGCTCGAAAGTGTTGTTACCCCACCCCTAAAAAATTGCTCAAATTTTGACCTATTGGACATACAGTGAAATAATCAAAAAACCAGTTTTATATCAAATCTTTTGCCCTGATTTCAAAGTTTTTTATTATACCAAACCCAATGTCTCTGACAGGTTCTATCTAAAAAACTTACCCAGCTTTCTAGTAGGTGAGTGCAGCTAGACCCCAAAATCAGGGGTTCAGTCCCGGACTATGGATGGTAGGGCTGACAGGGGCTAGAGCCTAAAGGCTTGAAGCTGCTTCTGAATGAAGGTTTTTACAATGAGCTAATTTTATGCTGATTGTAAAAGTAAGTTTGTGCTTGTTGTGTTTTTAAAGAGACATGGCACATTTGAAATAGTGCCCCTCACGATTTTTTCGAAATTTATATTTTGCTTAGTTTTTAAAGCTTTTTTATATACATAGCCCATACCGGCATTTGAGACCAATCACCCCCTTAAAAGGGTAACAAACAATTTTTTTATGATTAATGTCGCTGAGCCGTTTATTTCAGCAGACGACGTGGAAGGCGCGTTTAACACAAGAAAACATTCCGGAGCCCATTCCCCATGGCATACCCCATTTGACCGTCTTTGACCTTTGTTGTTTTATTCAAATGCGTAAAGTCTAATGAGATTAATTAAATAGACATATTGTTTGTTTAAAGTTAAAGCAAACTTAAGTTGGCCTACAAATTACCTGGAGGTCTTTAGCCTCTTATTAATGCCCCTTAGGGAACATAATAAGATGCTAAATACATCCAGGTAATTTGTGGCCAATAAGTTTGCTGTTAACTTTAAACAAAAAATATCTGCTTTGGGTATGTGATGGTTATATGTAATATATATTCTATTCTTCCAATGCCCCTAGGCTATCATGTGTATCAAATGAAGAAAAAAGAGAATGTCATATTTTGTTGAAATGTGCCAGTGCCACTTTAGTTCGCTACTTATAAGACAGATAAGGGTCATGCTGATAAGAAGTACCAACTAGCTTTCAGCGTCTGTTACTTGTTGCAAATTTCGGTACACTGAGTATTCATTTTTAAACCAGTTTATTACCTTTTTGTCATTGTAGATTTTAGATTTTGGTCTGGCCAGCATGCAGGAAGGACTCAGAGATGACTGGCTAGTAGCCACAAGAGGTACAGAGCTACGGAGGTCATGTTAACTGGATGCATGACACCAATGGAGGTACAGCACAATATTGTTTTCTAAACCAAGCTAAAACTTGCCAAATGCAGTATTTTTTGAACTCTGAGGCAGAGACATGGAGAAGATAGGCATAACTCATTGCATATTAAACGCTCAAATGTTGCAAGTAAAATTAAGTTTTCAATTTGAAGGTGATGTCCCATTGTAGAACATTTCCAAACAAGGGTGGGAATCTCTTGTAAGTTTCAAAGTTTGCTTTGGGGGGGTGGGGGGTACCCCGGGCACAGTCTATGAGTCATTTTGATACACATTTTTGCTTCTAATATCCATCTAATAATGTCAATTTTTTTAAAAAAATTGACCTCAATTGAAAAGTTGAAATTCAATTGGAACCAATCTTGCGCATAGGTGAAACATGGGATTCCTCATAGGTGATGAGGTCAAAGTAATGCACATGTCAACCAATCCCAATTTGTTTAAAATGAATGATTGAAGCCCCAACAATTACTTTGAGTATCACAAATTTCTCAATAATTTAGTCAAACTTCAACAGTGTAAGCTTTCTTGAGATGTTTTCTACAAGGATCAGTAGTTCTACCACAAAGAGCTATGAGAATTAATCACTGAACACCTGTGTTATATATTAGAGCCATATAGGAGGATCTGTATCACGGGATAACAGCAGTGTGGATACAAAGAAGATGACCTTCAGCAGTATTGCTTAGTGTTCCAAGATGTTTATATTGTCAAAGCGTTCTTCTCTTCTTTCAGTGGGACATGTGGTCAGTTGGATGCATCATGGCAGAGCTACTCCATGCAGCCACTATTCCAGGAAACGATTCGTCCTTTGATAGAATTTGATGATTAAGAATGTGAAAGTGGTGATTCAGAAATTCCCAATTAATCAATCATAGCTGTTCATTTTCATTTGATAACCTTGAAGTATATATTGCTTCACCGTTGATTCTTAGTACATCATTGCATTTTTTTCAGTGCAGACTTGAATCACACATAATGCATCCACGAGTAAGAAATGTTCGGATATTCCAGAGATGCCTATAATATTCGTCTCAGCTTTCTGTACTCCGTTTCCCTACCTCATGCAGTGGATGTCACACGGGATTTGATGGTTGCACCAGTAAACTGAACATGCTGGCTTAAAGTGATCGGCATTTTTACATGCGTGCACAATATCTGCCGTGTGCGTAAAAGCTGGGTCAAGGTTTGACATCACGGAACGGATGTAGCGAATGGACTATCCAAACTTGAGTTACATTAAATACAAAAGTTTAACTTATTACTAAATTAGGCAAATAGGTGACATTTTGTATGCTACCAAAAGTTCACAAGGCAAATTTAATTTGCACATCAACATTTTCATTTGGACACACATGTACTCTTGTAAATCTGCAGTCAGTAATAATACATACAAGGAATTTTCGTGAAGACTAATCTTACATTTTAGAGGATTTGCTGTCAGGAGAGGTACATTCTCGGTTTCCAATCAGTTCATCTGTATATCATAATATCATATGCACTTGGTAGAACCTAAATTGATTTTGTTGATAAACACTGTAATTCAGTGCTGAAACTTGCACTACACTAAATAAATACCTTCACAGAAAAGAGTGAGTTGGGAATCCTCCATGTTCACGTTCAATATTCCTTTGTAAAGTGCAATGCAGATACACTGTGGTCCCGATATGTTACTTGTCCCAGCCGAATGAGTTCGGAACGGTGACTATGAATGAGCAGCGTCCGTTCGTCCGTCCGTTCGCCGTCTGTGACAAAAGGTTAACCCATGTTGTAATAGCCATTTAATCTGGAGTTCCGTAAGGGCACAATGATGTAACTGGTGGAAGAAGCGGGTTTGGGGTGGTTCTCGACCTTAATTAGATTGTGGGCGGAAAATATGCTAATCTAGACCTAATTTGCCTAATTTATGAGATTTTCCTTCTCAAGGCCTTTTACAAGTTTTTTCTGAGTTCCATCAGCGTATAATGATGTAACTGGTGGAAGGAAGCGGACTGAAGAGTTCTTGACCTGATTAGATTTTGGGCGTTTTCGGGCAATTGAAGTATGCAATGAGCTAATTAAAATTAAAGGTGCATTTCGTGATTCTACCCCCTTCTGTTTGTTCATTGTTCACTAGATATCCCTTGAGAAAAGCCTTATTCCAACAACTATTTAGCTGATCCCGACTTTGCGGTTTTATGTTATGAGAAATGGTTTGTTTCCCACTGTGCCTAATTTCTGTCCGTTTACGGACGAAAATACACATTTGCGATTACTTTAAGACACGCCGATTTGCAGGTAAGATTTGGGCACACATGGATTACTAATTTTAACGTTTCAGATGACTGAAAATCTCAAAATATTTTTAGGTAAGTCGGGGGGACTAGCTGTGGATCACGAATGCCCCTTTAATATGCAAAAATCAGCGTAATTACTATATTTGTGAAACGGTAACATTGATATCAAATTCCTGCGCTGCATAATAGCCTATCATGGGGCACCTCTTTTTTGCAATTTGAAAGTATGTGATATACTATGCGGCTAGGTTATGCAAATGAGCTAATTAAATAGTCGTAATTGCCGTATCTCTGAAACGGTCCATCGGATAGGCAAATTCCTTCGCTACATGTAACTTCTATGCTAGGGGAGGGTGTGATGTGTTGGGGAGGTGTGAGGTGTTGGGGAGGGGGTTTGGGTGTTGGGGAGGGGGTTGGGTGTTGAGGGGTTGGGGTTGTGAGGGGGTTGGGTGTTGGAGAGGGAGTGGGGTTGGGGAGGGGGTGGGGTGTTGCGGGTGTTGGGGCGGGGTTGGGTATTGCGGGGTGTTGGGAGAGTGTGGGTGTGTGCTGGTTTTGGGATGGGTGTGGGGTGTGCGGAGGGATGGGGTGTTGGGGAGGGGATGGCGGGTTGCGGGAAGGTGGGGAAAGGGGAGGCGTGTTAAAGGGTATTGGGGTAGGGTTGGGGTGTTGAGAGGTGTTGAGGGGGGGTGGGGTGGTGCAGGGTGTTGGGGCGTTTGTGGGGTGTTGGGGAGTTGTTGGGGTGTTGTGGACGGGCGTGGGGTTGTGCGGGGTGTTTGGGAGAGGGTGGAGTGGTTGCGGGGTATTGGGAGGGGTAGGGTGGTGAAGTTGCATTTATCACATGTTAGTAACCGCAACAATTCGGCGGGGACCTATTTTACGATCGCGTAAATACGAGTTGTCGCCTTGTTTATTCATACTTCTCTGTTGCTTGTCATTAACTTCAGCTATATTTAATGATTTTGACAGTGTGCAAGTATACATTT
Source organism: Ophioderma brevispina (assembly GCA_023653785.1). Taxonomy (NCBI): domain Eukaryota; kingdom Metazoa; phylum Echinodermata; class Ophiuroidea; order Amphilepidida; family Ophiodermatidae; genus Ophioderma; species Ophioderma brevispina. Next base: position 61,203 of record JAMKCH010014334.1, read on the forward strand.
GGTCCAATTAGTTGTCCTTTTTCATTTCATCCATATAAGGTGTATGAATCGTACTATGATTAAATTATTTCTTCCCTGTGTTGCTAAGACTAAAACCCCATTTTGAGCGGTTCTTCTCAAACTTGTATTTTTCTGAATGAGCATACAGTGATTAAAATGACCAAAAATTGTGGATTGTGATTGAGGCATATGTTTAACTTTTTCTGTTAAACTTTATAAACCAGGGTGGTCTCAAAAGATTTCTTGGCATCTGCATTGGGCCATTTAATTCATCACGTTTGGTGACTCAAAACAGACAATTTCTACTTTTCACCCCAATGCTTGTCCCCGTCATGCAACCAATTTGTTACCCCCCTGGCAAAAAAAAACATCACTAACAACCTTGATTTTAAACCCAACCAAAAACGATTGTTCCACTCTCAATGGTTTGGTTGGTTTTGGTCCGGGGGGACAAATAACAAAAAAAAAGGGTGTGGTCACATGTGACGTTCAGAACGTCCCACACGTGATTTCAGCCGAACTTTACCTCCCCATCAAAAGTGGAAAACCGGTCCCTGGTTAGGCTTGGACTCGAGTTTCACCAATAACGTCAAAAGCAACAACAGACCGGCCATGTTAACAAAACAGCCACGGTTGAAAGCAAAATTTCACCGTTTGGCACAAATGTGACCGGAAAGAAATGGCCCAATTTGATGTACCGCAATAGATGTAATGAAGTTTGATATAAAAGGAGTTTGGCATAATTCTAAATCACAACCTCCACTCTATCTGTGGATTGCTCTGTGTCCAGTTAACACAACTGATGTGTCAAATTAAACTGAAAAATCAACGACAAATATCGTTAGGAAGAAGCACATCTAAAGATGACTGGACCGATGTGCTTGTTCGTCAGTATTTGTCTCTTTGGAATCCCAATATTCTGCACCTCCTTAACGGGACTCTGTAGATATTGATCAGTTGACGCGGATCCTGGTGGTGACTGGAGAGCCTTCTCAAGAAGTCCTAGATAAAATCGAGAGTGACGAGGTCAATGACATTTTATTTTACTTTATACAATAAGTAGGCCTTGTTTTTAGAGGGTCAGAACCTAATGTCATGATTCTTTTTTATCCCCCTGGCTTGAAAAGCAGAAGGGGGATTTGCGAGAGCATGCATGTCTGTATATATGTGTGTATGTGTGTTCTAGTTTGGTTAGGTTTTCAGGTTTCAGGTCTTCTTCGAAAAGTTGAAGTCAGATTTAAACAGACATGGGTGTTAAGGGGAAGTAGAGGTTCTTTCATATGTGGATAATGTCAAAGGTAAATGGACCAAGGTCAAAGGTCATCTGAGGTCATGTTCCATACTGCCATTTTGCCATGGGATCATGCAAGTTTACTTGCAGTATTTTTCCAAATAGTTGTGAGGCAGATTTATGATAAAAGTTTGTTATTTTTGTCTCTAAATGCAAATATTATTCAATTGCAAGTGTTATAGGGTTGGGGCTAAGATTAGCATTAGTGCCATGATTGAGCTTTGGATTAGAAGTAAGATTGGAATTAGGATTATAGGATTAGAGTTATTGTTACAGTGGGATTAATCATTACTTGGACAGGAGATACGCACACCTCATGTAAGCACAACAAGCTACGCGGAGATTCGGCGCATTCTTCATCCAATTGCACGTCGTGAAATGAGGTGCGATGTTCCCCCTGGCTCACGCAGACCACACTCGCGTGTGTTCGATTCTGTCCAACAAATTATTAATCAGACTGTAGAAACAGTGTCATAATTAGGTGTAGGGCTTGTTTTAGGTTAGGGTTAAATTTGATGCACTGATTGGTGTCAACGTTGATTGCCGATTGTCCAATTTGGGACAATACAACATGGTGTATGTGCATTTAACCTAAAATGAAATCTATACATTATGTAATTCCTGTAAGTACGCAACAGAAATTGTGCAAATTTTCTAGCAGTTTAAGATTCTTTTAGCCACTGGTTGTAATTTTGTTAAGTGGTTGACTCCTATCAAAATTTGTATGGCATCAGAATGCTTTTTAAATTAACTGTACATGAGCAAAATGTATATATTATACAATGCTGTTGAAGCGTTTGGCAACTCACATCAATTGGCCTTTAGTGTGTATTTGCTGTGCAGAAACTTGTACTAATCTTTGCCACCTGTCACATTTGGGCCAGATTGGGGTATAACTCCCATCGCCCAGGTTAAAGTTCCTGGCCATGCTCTTGTTGTAATGTAACTAACACCTATGTGGGTTAAGACCTTAACAAGATTGGATAGACATTGATCAGTTGACTCGTATCATGAAGTAACAGGTGCACCGTCCGAAGAAGTCCTCAATAAATTGAGACGAGGAGGTCAGTTGATGTGTTTAATTTGGCTTCACAGATTAGAAACCTTCAAAGAGTCAATGTGCACCTGGTTAAATGTGCTAAGAATATTGGTGAATTATTGGAATGAATTTAGTAATTCGCACCACTGTGATTGCGCTTTATTCGCGTAATTAGAGTTGTGGCAGATACTAAATGCTTCCGAATTATTTCCAAGTATTTTTCAATAAAAAAAAGAAAAATTTTTTTGGGGGGGGGGGGGGGGGGGGGGGGGGTTTGATCTACATGGCTCAACTTAGACTTAATTCGAGCCAATGTCAAGACTTTATAATAAGGTCCTTAGCTCATCTGTAAAATGAATTTTACTTTATGCTTGGGTCATAATGGTCAATAAATTAGCCCCAAACAGCACGGCACCAGGCAACACAAGATACTTTGTTATACCACTCATGCTTAAAGATTTCCTGCAAAGGGAGCTCATATTGGTTTAATCAATAGGAAGAGATTGGTTTATCAATAGGAAGTTCATAGCTGGGATAAAAGTACATAATTTATTCTACAAAGCTTGTATGGTTTATGTAAGATATATTTACTAGCTGGAGTTTTGTCTAATGGGTATTTAATGTGAGTATAGACAGTGGATTTTTTAAATCCATAATGTATTGCTTATTGCAGTGTGCTATATACTTTGCTGTGTTCAGTAAGGCAAAAATGAATATTTGTCTCAACTGCTTTGGCTAAAAAGCTGTGTGCTGTGCCCTTTTTTACAAAAAATAAGCTATGAACTATAATTTGTACTGTGGTGTTTTTAGAAATATACAATATGTGCCACTCCAATGTACCCCTTTTTTATTTTCAAGGTATAAAACAAACTTTACACAATGAAAAAACACTTATGGAGTCCATACAGCTTAAATTTTTCCTTTTTAATTGTATGCTTTCATGTCTTTACATGGGCCATGTTAGGAGCGTCCGTATCATGGATACACACGGCCCCGGATCAGCTTACTAAGTTGAATAAATCCTTACACCACCACAAGCCATTACCAATGACTTGTGGATACGCTAAGAAGAAGAATGTCTTTACATGCCATACAAATACCCTTGGGGGAAAAGCAATCCATCCATACCGCCATTGGCGGTTTACAGATTTTTAAAACTTGATTTAGCTTATAGCTGTATGCGGTGCCAATTTTTACACCTTGTGTCTCAAAATTTGGTAACCAGTGAAACCATACAAATGAAAAAGAAGTGGGATTATATGTACTCCATGATGTACTTTTTTCATTGTGTGAAGTTTGTTTTATGCCTTGAAAACAGAAGAGGGGTTCATTGGAATGACACATATTATATATTTCTAAAAACACCACAGTTCAAATTAAAACAAAAATGCATAGGTCATAGCTTATTTTGTAAAAAAAAAGTGTAGCACATAGCTATTTAGCCAAAATAGCTGAGACAAAGTTGTTGTTTTTTTGCCTTAGTCTTAGTGGCCAATAACGATCACCGCTAACTCTCACATAGAGTACAATTGTATGCCAATACACCACTTTATTAGAGTATGCCGCAAATGACATACTTGTTAGTAATTACTTGAGAAATAACTGTATGTAGGTGTAGTGGCCTTGGGATTTGACTTCCTGTTAAAGGTCAGATAAAGGTGTAAACCAGAGGATGTTGTCAACCATTTCCATGATGCACTAATATTAACCTTGATAAAATCATGTGACCTACTCACAGCCTCTTCCCAACATAAACACAAACTTTTATGTTCCATACTTAGAGAAAATGTCAGTACTAATTTTTGGCATGATCTTTTTGAAAAGTTTGTTCTTAAAGGTGCAACGAGAGATTTTGAGCCACCTAAATATTGTGTCATAATAGTAATTTCAAATAGATTAGACACTCAATAGATTGCTTACCTTTTATTATGCTACAGAAATGTCTTAAAGGGGGATGGTCCGATTTAAGTATATAAAGTTTTCATCTTGATATAATGGCCTTCACCCAAAAACCCCATCTGTAAATTTCGCGCCAATATTTCAATCCTTTTTCATGTGACAGCTAGAAACGTAATTTTGTAAGCCCCATAGAGTACTGTGTAAAACTAATATTGGTCGACCAAAATGGAGTACACTTTCGCTCATAACTCCCAAACCAAACATCATTTCGCCCTAAGATTTTACAGGGTAAATGAGAAAAATAGTAGCTTTCTTCTGATACCAAAATGTCTACTACTTCTGGTAAAATCTGGGATTCTGGGGACGAGGCTATTAACGATCGGGCCATGGACCTTTAAAAGAGAGAAAAAGGTGATTTTGATTTATATATTTCAGTGAAAAAACATAGGCTGAATTTTGTATTTGCTCATATGAAATTAGAAATTGCACAATTTTTGTACCAAAGAAACATTTCTCAGCTTAATCCTTTCAGATGGATTCAGAGCAAAAATCAGAACTTTAAATTTTTTTAGGGACACCTGATATGTGAAATCTCTCGTTGCACCTTTAAAATGCTGAAGCACTTTTGAATGTACCGGTATGCGTATAGTACAGCATGGTATGGATATGTCTGAGTGCTTTATGGGATTGTTTGAACCTGTCCTCTGTATCTGGACTATCTGTGAAACCTTGAGATACAAAAAATACTATTGCCTGTGCTCAACGTAGGAAATCTGAAGGTTTTCGTTTGCTTGCGGATTGATGTGGATGTTTGTTTTGGAAAGTGAACTAGTATGCTGTTCATTGGTGTACATATGATTATATTGCTTTTGTCTTTTCTTTTTTTTTTCTTTTATTCCAAATTACAACAAGTATGAACTGAAAAAAAAAATCAGTACAACCAGATCAAGGTGAAAAGTAGAAGTGATTTCAGTATGAGTTATTTCAGAGGCTGGTATTATCAAAGAGGAGGTAACTTTACACTTGGGTTTAAGCCAAGGTTAGTCCTTCATAGATGTACCTTTTTGTCTTTCAACAAACTATGAAAGTTAAAGGTGCAACAAGAGATTTCAAGTCATCCTTATTTTCTGTCATATGTAGTGAGTTCATATAGATTAGACACGCAATAGATTCCCTACCTTAAAATGAAATTTTATAAAAGGTGATTTGTATAATGCTTATATTTCAATAGAAAACATAGGCTGAATTTCATATTTGCCAGATAGGAAATTAGAAATTTCAAATTTTTTGTACCAAAGAAACAGTTCTCAGCATAATCACATTTTTGTTTTGGTAATCTTTTCCCCTCATTTTTTCCAGGCAAGAACCTATGTCAGAAGTTTGAGACTGGGCAAAAAGGTAGACTTTTCAGAGTACTTCAGAGGTGCCAACCCAGAAGCTGTTGATTTACTAGAAAAACTACTCAACCTTGACTGCGACAAGAGAATAACGGCAAAAGACGCCCTCAAACATGCTTACTTCAAGCAGTATCTGATTCCCGACGATGAACGGATGGCCCTCTATATGACGACTCAGATGAGAAATTGGACCTGAGTTTGAAGATAAAAGGTTTGGTGAAAGTTAGTGAAGTGCTTTTGTGTCCATTGGAAAAATGTTCGTTGGGGACACATACAGTGCACTCGTCTTTCTGCCCCTCTTTGCCTTCCTCTCTACCATCCTCTCTGCCTATCCTCACTGCTCTCATGCCTCCTCTGTCTCTCTGCCTACCGTCTGCTCTTCTCTGCCTACCTATCTGTCCTCTCTGCCTAACCTCTGCTCTGGATCCCTCTCCCTACTCTGTCTCTCTCCCACCTCTGTCTCGCTGCCTACACCTTTCCTCTCGTCGGCCCACCTCTGCCTCGCGGTCCCCACCTCTGCCTCTCTGCCCACCTCGCCTCGCGCGCCCATCTCTCTCTTGCCCACCTCTGCCTCTCTGCCCACCTCTGCCTCTCTGCCCCACCTCGGCCATTCTGCCCACCTCTGTCTCTCTGTCTACCTCTGTCTCTGTCTACCTCTGTCTCTGTCTACCTCTGTCTCTGTCTACCTCTGTCTCTGTCTACCTCTGTCTCTGTCTACCTCTGTCTCTGTCTACCTCTGTCTCTCTGTCTACCTCTGTCTCTCTGCCTACCTCTTGTCTCTCTGCCTACCTCTTTTCTCTCTGCCTACCTCTTGTCTCTCTGCCTACCTCTGTCTCTCTGTCTAACCTCTGTCTCTCTGCCCACCTCTGTCTCTGTCTCTCTGCCCACCTGTCTCTGTCTACCTCTGTCTCTGTCTACCTCTGTCTCTGTCTACCTCTGTCTCTGTCTACCTCTGTCTCTGTCTACCTCTGTCTCTGTCTACCTCTGTCTCTGTCTACCTCTGTCTCTGTCTACCTCTGTCTCTGTCTACCTCTGTCTCTCTGCCTACCTCTTCCCGCTCTGCCCACCTCTGTCTCCTGCCCACCTCTTCTCTCTCCTGCCTCTGTCTCTCTCTGCTTACCTCTGTCTCTCTCCCTACCTCTGTCTCTCTGTCCTCTGCCACGTCTGTCTCTGTCTCCAGCCTCTGTCTCTCTGCCCCACCCTGTCCTCTCTGCCTACCTCTGTCTCTCTGCCTACCTCTTTTCTCTCTACCTACCTCTGTCTCTCTGCCTACCTCTGCCTCTCTGCCTACCTCTGTCTCTCGCCCTCCACCTCTTCTTTCTGGAAGTTTCCATAAAAGTTTTGGTGCTATAGACGCCATAACAAGGTAGGTGAACTAAATGTACGCAGTTGTGGCGTGTGCGATGTGTAAAATGTTGTGTTTATGTGCTGTCTACAGCATTCAACATCTCACACGCTAATTCATCATATTTTTTCTAATCATTCAAACAAATATTCTCTGGTATAGTCAAAAACTCAAATATATCAACTCTACAAATCTGGAGTCCAAAGATCAATTGGGGACTTTAATATAATAATAATAATCTGGATTAGAAAGCACCTTTCCAAGACAAATCCAACGCACTGTCACAGAAAGCAAACATACAAATTAAATAAGGTACATACTATAATGAAATATAAGATTATAAGTTCTTGCACCAAGGAAAGATTGTCCTCTGGATGACAAATAACGTGTGATCAAAGTATTACCACCTTTATAGTGTGGACCCATTAACCATATTGTTTTTCAAATCATCTACAAGTGATTTTAAATACTACTTGGAAACGCACATTTAACCGTCCCAGCAATAATCGTGCCAGCGTGAAACACTTGGTATGCATGTAGCAGTCGGTATGAGTATGGGCATTTAACGCAATCTCTGCAATGAAATGCCAACACATACGCTGTGTCTATGCTGACACTTTTATTACGTGCCGGTACTATTACTCTGGCCACAATTCTTCTGTGGAAAAACCCGTATTTGGGGTTTATTCACATGAACATTTTCTATCACGTGAAGGAGTAGATCAAACCCAAGGCATTCATCAATCGCTTCATAAATTGATGGTAGGTAAAACCATTCTCCTAGTGGGGCGGGACGGTAGATGCATTTAAACAGAAGGTCTTGGAATTATCTAACACACCAACCTGTTAAAGGAACCGGAGCAAAACCATAATGGGAGTGCGGAGTTTTAAACTTGGCCTTGCTAATGGTGGCTATACCACCGCACACCATTTACGCTCACATAGCATCTCTAGTGCTGTGACACAGCGCCACCTATTGCGTATCCGCATCGCTAATTGGCGGCTTTCTTAAGACAGAGCGCTACGTCATTGGGACTACCCAGCAGCCAAACGCTTTGTTAAAGGCTCTGCGATTAGCTTGAACAAGGATGAAAAAACGGTTTCGCGATACCCGATTGGATATCGCGAAATCAATGAATCAGGTGGTCAATCTGATGTGAGAACGGTTCCTGACAAAAAGACCCTTAGCTCACTAAGTTTTTGTAAGCCTGACGTGTTGCATTACTTGACAGCAGCATCTAGAATTGAGCCAGCTGATAGAGCCTGATCCGTACGAAAATTGCTTGTATGGAGCGTATTTTTCATGTTTTTTTTTCGTCTTTTTCCAAAAATAAACCTATATTATAACTAGTCAGCGCACTAGACATTTAGTTAGGAATATTTGGTGCATAAATCTTTTGATAGGCCAAGTATTTTGCGCAATCTCGAGTGGTACCTCAATGTACAAAAAATCACGCTATCTGACACTTGTTTGGGTACGTGGGAGTTTCCCACAGCCGATATGATGTGGTTGATAACTCCCAACGCAGTGAAGATTTGCCAAGGTTTGCCAAGATCAACAATGGCCGGCGCTGTGTGCCCAGACGACCAGTAGTGGTTTGCACCATGCTTATCACCTAGTCTTGCAACCTGAGTATGTACATTCCCCAATAATACCGGGTCTCTTCAGCAAGCCACATTTCTGTGATAACTAAAAACATCAACATCTTTGTCTAATAGGTAGTCATGAATAGTTGAAGTGTTCTTATACCACAGATTGGAGCATTCCAACACTTGGCTCTAGAAGATGTTTTTTACATCAATTACTTTGACCAGATTAATATTAATATCTATGAGTCAAGTTAACCATCATAGTGTTTGACTCTTCGATAATTTTGAATGAATAACTGGAATATGTGTTGACGCTAAGACGTTCCATCCATCTGTTTAAAGTCAAATTTTTTTGTTTTTTTTTTTTAAAAAAAAACGTTTTTGTTTTTTAAAAAATAAAAAGAAAATTTGAAATAGATGAGTAAGTTTTTACACTTGGTGGTAGTGCAAACGTTTCGATCATAATGTTTTGACTCTGCGGTATTTCCTATAATAAATTGGTAATAGGAATGGTTAAGTAGGCTAGGCGTTTCTTCCTTTCCTCGGATGGGACGATTGCTATTAAGTAACGTTTTCTCCATTTCAGCCAGACATCAGTGGGCATATGATAAGGGACCATTCGCTCGAAGGGGAATCTACGGCTTATATTTGATAGGTGAATATTTCAGAAATAAGTATGCGGTTACGTAATATGTGTCTCTCCTGTAACCCTTCATCTGGGCCTGGATTTGTGTTAACACGATGTACAAGGAGGGTGGCCTTATCGAAAAAGTAGAACTCAAGTAGTGAGTATAGAGATATTCTTTTCCCAACAAATGAACTCTCAGTTCACCGTGGATAGGAAACTGCTGGTTTGTCCGTTATTCTGCACTACAGTTAATACATGGAGAGATCAGGAGCGGATTAGAGGGGGCGCGCACACGGCGCGAGCCCCCTCATTTTTTGTAGAGCGCAGGACGCCGGGCGTTGCATAGAGCGCCGGCGCCCTGTAAATCTATAAAAATGCCTTTTTATGCGCAGGGCGCCCTGTAGATCACTAAGAATTACGGTACAGAGCGTCGGGCACCGTGTAAGTGTAGATCTAGCTTTGTGGGCGCCCAGAGGTGCAGTATAGTTTCCTCCCCGATCTTCAGAATTCAAAACAAACGACCAGTAAAATTTTGGCGCCAACTCTATGAGAAATCCTGGATCCGCCCCTGAGATGGTTGCATGAAAACCAATGACAGCAGGTATAAAGCCCATCAACATGATGAAAAGGTGAATCAAGCCATAGTCCAGGACTGAATCCTGTGGGACTCGCTTGAAACCCTAAATAATGTACAGAGTGGTCCAAAACAAGGTTTACACTTCTCGTTGGCAAATTTCTCAAAGTGGGAAGACGTTATCAAATAGTTTGAGGTATGTAGTACCTACAATATCTTGTTGGAAATACCTGTTGAAAAACGGCACTCTCAGTTAAAAAACAAAGTTTGTTGAAATGACAAAATGGCCGCCATCTAGAGTCAAAACCCACTTTGCACACCCGTGAGTCTATGGCACTCTGTGGGCGGTCACAAATACATCCAACACAATTGATACACACATTGAAAAACGCACTCCGTCATGGGACTTGGTATTTATTAATAACCAAAAAGGTAAAATTAAGGCATCTCAAATTATTTCAAGTTTCTCTTATTCATTTAAAAACAAAACTGCTGCAATATTTCTTCTTTATGATCTTGTCCCAAATCATAAAAACATTAAAACTGTACAAGCAGAGTCTTGATCAGTATATTGACAAGAAAAACATGCACGTCTCTTTCAATGTAAAATTCCCCCTAAATGAAATCAACTTATTTATTATGTAAATGGACATTTGAAGTTCAGTTTCACGATTGAGATATTCTCATTCATTTTCAAATGGTAAATACTCCACAAAAACTCAATGGTGGTCAATAGTTTGTTACGTAAGTAGGCCTATAGTTCACGCAATGGTATTGATTACTGTTAACCATCATAATTGCTCCGTAGACTTACGTGTGTGCAAAGTGGGATTTGACCATTTTTCTTTACACAGTCGCCATTTTGTTATTTGAGCATTGTTTTCAAAGCCGTTTTCACCAGGTTCTAACAAGCTATTGTAGTTAATAAATATCTTCAAATAACCGTGATATGTCCACCCACTTTTGAGAAATTTGCTGATATAAAAGTGTAAACCTTTTTTTGGACCACACTGTACATGTACTTTTCATCCTTGGTGTTTTCCTTCATTAACATCAAATTCTCTGTCAACCAACAGAGAAGGAAACTGAGGATCATAATCTTCTTCCTCCTCTTCACGTACTAAATTGTCCTCATACGTGTTCCTCTGGCCATCTGTTTGCACAGTGTCAAGGATGTCTTTCGCCATGATGCGTCTACATCATTATAGTCGTATCTAATTTCTGAGTAGGCCGGTGTGTCTGTAACTGCTTTCAGAAACAGGTGTCGCGGCCCATCAATATTCCTCATTTGCATTTGGCTATTTTGATGCTCCCATTCATCATTTGCATAATGCAGGATATAACTGCACACTACTGTATTAAAAACGTCACACTTATTATAGCAATTGCGAACATACTATAGCCCACGCTATTTTGGAAGCCATATTGAAAATCTGCAAAAAACATTGTAGCTGATGTTTGCGATTGTAAACTCTCTGAACAAACCACATGCCTGATGATGTTCTTGAATGTGTAAGGATCATTTTATAACCAAGGGTCGCTTGGCAAAATCAACGAGAAAGTGCATTTTTCCATGCTGTAAAGTTTACGTATAATGGACTTGGGCGGTAACATTTAAGCATCCGCCAGTGAGCTTGTTGAATCAAGATGGCCGTTGGTCCTCCAGTCTTTTATTTATCTCTATGCTATGGGGTGTTCAGGGATAAGATGTCAAAGGGCATCTAGAAGTTATGTTAGGTCATTGTTAGAAAATGCGTAGAAATCTTTTTGGGGCCCAGAAAGAGATGAGTGCTAATCAAATTTCTGAGAGTGGATCTTTGAAGCTTTCAAGAATAACAGATTTTACGTCATCTGGGAATGCTTTGAGATCAGATCTCAACAAAAATTGAGATCTGAGGTAATTTAGAGGTGACTTCAGATCATTGTTCAAAATTTCTAAAAATTAAACAAAAGCTATCAGAAATTTCATTTTACAGAAATTCTGTTTTGTACATAATGTAGAAGAAATACTTGTAGTTTATACCAGGCTCTCTACTGCTATCTGACATTTCTTGAATATAAGCAATGTAGCTTATCAAACAATTAGCTATGTGTTTCATTAGGGCTTTGCACTATGTGTTTCATTAGGGCTTTGCACTAACAATTACTAGATACTTCAATAACATGGACAGGGTTTTTGAGATGTTCATGTTAACAATTTCCTGCATGAATTAAATCAGTTTATGGATATTTTCATCACAGTGGATATTTTTGTTCTTTTACTTACAGAGCTTGTGTTTCAACTCATCAACACCTTTGAACCGCCAGAGGATTCCATGACCTTCTGAACGTCATCTTAATCCATGTAAATGTATATTGTATTATAGTTATCTAAGGGCATGCAGATTTAAGCATTCTTGACTCCTGGACTTGATCTATGCTCAAATTCAGTACATTCAGTTTAAAAGTAAACATGATTTGAAAAGTGGTTCTCTATATGACTGGAGTTATTGTCTCATTTTGATGATCATGTCGCGGAAATAAGACCAAAATGTAGCTCTCTGGTAAGCTCTTAAATCTATTTTGATCATAGTTGAAATATATTGAAGAAAACAACCTTTCTCAGGGGATGGTAGGTATAAATGTTAAATTTTAAACATGTATATTTTTACCAGCCAATCATGTTCATTTTGTGCAGGTTGTATAAGATCAAGGCAAAAATCAAGATGGCTTTAATCGGCATATTGCCTTTGTCCCATCTGAGAATTCAAGAAAGTTTATGGTTGGTATTCTGAAAGGGAGACTAACTTTAGACCTGGGTTTAAACCAGGGTTAGTCCTACAAGAGGGGACCTTTTTTTTCTTACAACATACTCTAAAAGTGTGCTGTAACGGGTGAGAAAATTCCTCATGGATGGGCTGTTCCAGCCCATCCATGAGGAATTTTCTCACCCGTCACATTTAACTTTCACAGTATTTTGAAAGGAAAAAAGGTCTCCTCTTGTAGGACTAACCCTGGTTTAAACCCAGGTCTAAAGTTAGTCTCCCTTTCAGAATACCAACCTATATGTACAGCCAAAAGTCTAACGTGAACTTCTCAGATGGGATCTGGAAAGAAATATTGAAATCCTGTTTATATTGTAATGTGCCCTTGACTTAAATGTGTTGAAAATGGCTGGACTGAAGGTTAACATGCCGATGACTGCATTAGAAATTTGTTTGAAGCAATGGACAGTATTATGTAACACATCCTTCAGACTCTTACTGATATGTAATGTACTTCTTGTGTTTGATGGCCAGACTGTGAAAGCTTCTAAGCCCAAGTTTCATGCATGCCATTGAGATTTACCTTGCTAAAACAGACTATTAGGTTGGTTGGTTACACTTAACTTTTGGTCAATTTATGAGTGATGCATAACAGATGCCCACAGCGAAAGAAATTCTTATTATGTGGGCTGGGTTTAGTGTAAAAACATAAGTTGGTATTCTGAAAGGGAGACTAACTTTAGACCTGGGTTTAAACCAGGGTTAGTCCTACAAGAGGGGACCTTTTTTTTCTTACAACATACTCTAAAAGTGTGCTGTAACGGGTGAGAAAATTCCTCATGGATGGGCTTGAACAGCCCATCCATGAGGAATTTTCTCACCCGTCACATTTAACTTTCACAGTATTTTGAAAGGAAAAAAGGTCTCCTCTTGTAGGACTAACCCTGGTTTAAACCCAGGTCTAAAGTTAGTCTCCCTTTCAGAATACCAGCCATAGTGTCATTGGTTATCAATCATCCATTTTGAAACTATTGGATAGTGCATCAACATGCAAGTGCTTAAAGTGACAGGAGGAGATTTTTTAGTGATACATATTCTCTCAAATTTCACTGGATCGGTTGTAGACCACCTACCGAGAACGTTTCAAAGGTTTATTGGACAAACAGGTGCAAAAGAAAACCGCAAACCCTCTTTTGAACATGCCTGCTATCGTAATCGTTCCCCATAGAAAACCGTGCTTTGACTTTCTGTCGTGCACGACAGAAAGTACTAAATAATCCTTTTATTACATAAAGACGGCGTATTCGGCTTATTCACTTCAGGTGTGATCTAATACATTGGTAAGCATTCCAAATATCTAAAAAACCGGGGTTCGAGAAAAATCGGGGGCGCTTCTTTCTGGAAATCTCCTCATGTCTTTTTAAGGTTGTGTGTGTGTGTCCTTTCAGTAATACAGTGAATAAAGTGTATTTGGAAAATACACTCCCTGTTGTTCTGCAAATGGCAGAGTTATTGTTGTGATCATGTCTCTGTGTGCGTCTGTCTGAAATTTTGTGTGTGCGGTATCTCAAAACCACTAGAATGCTAGATGAATCTTGTGTGCTAGATGAGCCCCAAAGAAGTCTACAAAAGTTTGATGGACATTGACCTTTTGAACTCATTTCCAGGTCAAGGGGTCAATTTACAATTGGATTCTTGTGCACAATATCTCAAGAATCACTGATGTTGGGATTATAACACTTGTTTGGTAAATGACCCCTATAGAGCTCTGCATTGAGTTTGAGGATGACCTTTGACCTAATTTCCAAGTCACAGGGGCATTGACCCATTATATTTTGGGGGGATGAGTTATGATACCCAAAGCACAAAATTCAGTTCCGTGTTATGATACATATACAGGCAAAGCTCATTGGGCAAGAGTTCCATATGTGCCCCCTTCAAAGTTCCATATGAAACAAATTCTTTTTTATTTCTGACCTTAGGGTATTTGTTAGTGTAAGGCCATAAATAAAAAATAATTTGTTTCCTGTGCAATTTTAAAGGGTAGTACATATGGAACTCTTTCCCATCATTGGAAAGCAGTGTTACTACATTGAATGATCTGCCCATGACACAGGATACTTTTAAAGTTACCTTGTCAGTTACAAATGGAAGACAACTTCACTGGACAGTGTTGATCGGAAATTGCAGAACACTTATCTGCCATCTTTCTCCAAAGAGTCAATATTCTTTGTCTCCTGTAAATGGGCAGACACAGGCAAATTTGTGCTGAGGTTGTGTTCTCCCATTTCTCTGATGTAAAGTTGAGTCACAGTTAACACGCACAAAGTGGCATTCAAGTGCAAAACCAGTTTGATTCATTTCCAGTACTTGTGAGCAGTTGATGTTGGTGAAGAGTTCATAGGTCCTGAAGTATTCGGGGTAAATAAGTAAAGAAAGAATTCTTAACTTTTATTATCTGAATAGGATATTTTCTGTAGGAACCTTTGTTTCTTCTACACTCTTTGAACCTGTATATTTGAGGATATTCTACAAGTAGAATTTGTGGAAACTGTGATGGTATTAATGTATGAATGAACATTTTCTTAAGGTATAGGGATGGTCGGTGTTCACAGCTGAGCAAGCCATACCATTTGAAAGGTAATGCCCTAATATTTTCAGAATTCTAAAGAGATTATAGGCCATAATTGTTCTCTTTTATCCATCCAATGAAATACACTCAGGAGAATGGGGGGATTGAATTGGGGGAGGGGGGAAGTTGTCTCCCAACAATGTGCATAGTGCTTCCTCTTTTCTAGAGCTTCTTCATTTGATGATTTAAAACTTAGAACAAAATTAACTGATTGGTGAGAAAAGAAATGGTATATTGCTTTATACCCTTTGAGCCTATACTTTGTATCATACATGTGCTTTATTCTGTAAATGGAATGATACAGAGTTGGTTGCAAAGGGAATAATGTGATGGTGCATCATAAATTAAAATTGAGTATATGCTAAGAGTCAAATAATAAATTCACAGAGCAGACTGGTCAGGTCAGGTTTCCTTTTGAGGGCCTGCTACTGGTATCCTGGTAACCAGTACTACCTGTCCCAGGGCCGAGTTGTCGGCGGCTAAACCGTCACCCCCATCGATTTTCTAAGGAAATCTGATGAGGAGGGTAGCTGGTTACCCTGGTAGAATGAAAAAGAAGATCTACCTACAAGGGCGTCAGCTCTGGAGAGCTTGGTGGCCATCCAGCACATGCTGCCTTGTATGGTGGGCATAGTTGCCCAAAGGCTAGGCCCATCGCCGAAAACTGTGGATTGGCGTCAGGAAGGGCATCCGGTCAATTATCTTTTGCTCCAATAAATCCTCGCACAGCAGTATTGCTGAGTGTGAGGTGTATCCGGCCACCCCCGTTGACGGGGACAAAACCGGATTTAAAACTTTGGTTTAACTAACAGAGCTTTACAAGTTTGATCCATTGTAATTAAATATGTCAAATGAATGCTTAATTGATGTTACTAATAATTAAAACAAAAATTATTTGAGGTGTTATTACCTTTCAGTGTTTTAAAGAACAAGGTGAGCAAACTATTGAAGGATTGGGTGTAATAGGAGTCAAACCTTTTTAATGGATATCTTTTTATAAAAATTTGGACTCTGAAATAGCATTCTAAACATGATAACAACAATATCCATATTTCACTGAAAATCACAGGTTTCCAGTAAAAAAAAATCGCTATTTGTGTATTACTTTGGCTTGTTTAGCTGTATGCACTGACCATCCCAAGATGTTATAATTTGTGTTGATCATTAGGTATGAAATGATCAACAAGAGGTGTTAACTGCAGTGCTAAGAATTATTTGTCAAGGTGAATAATCACAAATGTTTAATTTTTGAATTGTTATACATTTTATTTTCTATATGAAACTTTTATTGTTGCCTTTCTACTTGTCAACCCTCTGTTACATGTAGTATAATGTAATATAGACATGCTGAATGGCATGGTCAAACCAAGCCATGTGGTAGGTTAAATGTATGGTTGTAACAAATTGTCAAATCAAAGCTGTAGAGTTTATAAACATCCATAGGGGATAGATACTGCTCTTAGCTTCAACCAGGTTGTAATCCTTTGTACTCTTCAAAGCCATTTGCATTTTCAGTTTAGCTCTTCCAAGTAATCTTTCAGTAGGCAGAGTTTGCTATGCTCAGAACAGCTCTTTTTAGAGCCACCATTTACATACTGATGGCTCTTTTCAGAGCCATCAGTAAGTAAGGTGTGGCTTACATGGTTCATTTATAGTTATTTTTGTCCTGAAGGAAATCAAGCTACTCCTGGGAATTGTGTGTTCTCAACGGGCATGAAAACTCTATTATAGTGTTGAGGTGGATGTGTGTCAGATAAAAGGCCTTTCTAGATTGTTCTTGGAACTTATTTTGTCATTGTGTAATTCATTTGACATCAGTTATTAATGGTGTACTGGCTGATCATTGGCATCAATGAACAATTTTCACAATCCCCATAATGCATCCAGTGAGGTGCCCAACTGCCCATTTCCATCTGGGAACTTGTACCAGCCTCAAGTCAGCTAAAGACATACGGTTAAGAGCATAGCATAATATCAACACTAGAAAACTTATCTGTGACGTTGCACAGCCGAACTGTAAATGTTGCATAATCATCCGGCAGGTGACAATTAGGGCATTATTACAATCGAAAATGCCACCTTTTGTCGTAAATGTCAACATAATGCCACTGCCTGTTTGTTTTTGTTCCTATTGTAAATTCTACGTTTCTGTAAGATTAACTGTACGTGAAAAGGTACTTAGTATTGTAGTTTAGGCACGGTCCGGTGACGCAAACAAAAAACAGATTTTTGTAAACATGAACTCTGGTACAAGTTTTTGGATGGAAATGGGCACTTTACAGGATGCATTATGGGGATAGTGCAAATTGTCTATTGCACCATTCTCAACAAATGTGACATTGTGGTGTCACAAGAAATGTTGCATTTGCAACTCATAATTGCAGAATATATTGCCAGAATTCTGTTTAATTTGATCAAAAATGTGGCTTGTTAGGTTACTATAGCAATTATTTGTACAGTGATGGGTCACTGTAATACAATGGCTGCTCACTTTAAAATGATCCGAATTCACAGGACATTTCATTTTGCTATGTGACCAACAATCTTTAAATCAAATCAAAAATGATGTTTATTGCAATCATGCAGTGCACATTAAGTCATCAGGTCACAATAAATTCTTATGAATCTACATTTAAGTATTTTTGAAGGTAATGGGTGAGTAGCAAGACCTACACCCAGCGTTTGAAGTCTTATTTCTTATGACAAACCCAGAATAAAAAAAATATCAGCGACACTTTGGACAGCTATTAGATTCTTTCTCTAACCACATCCTGTATAAATTTTACTTATTTGATCTCGGGCAAATATGATTTTTCTTAAAACTAGTTTTACCTTCTTTCTAATGAGAATGATCACTAGAGGGTTCTACAACATACAAATCATACGGCAAGATTCCACAATGGATTTGTTCTGATTTTTGCAAGATACTAGCACTTGCATATTCCCTACTTGTATCAGTTTGTCAAAATGTGGTCGCCACTGTGTAAAATTGTTCTAAAAGAAGAGGCAATTTGCATGTCAAACATTGTGTACAGAACCGGTAAGAAGGCCTTTTCAAGACAAACATCGAAACATTTGGGGCAAACATTATGCATGTAGGCGTCCTTAACACTTAGTTAGCCAAGGGGGGGTTCCTAGGACCCCCCAAAATTTGTTTTCGCGCTGGTTGCTTTACGCTTGGGATTTTTGCGCCGAAGTTTTTGTAATTGTCTGACTTGAAATCGCTTCTTTTCGACCAAAAAATTAAAATCGGCAAGCCGTTAATGAGATAATTAGTTGGGGTCCCATGGAACCGCCCCCCTTGGGCACTAACGGATCATTTGAGAATATTTTTAAAATCAGAATAAGAAAACCCGGACCAAAGCAAATTTTTTTTTGGCTGATATCAGTTCCTACACAAAATACGTGTAAGTAACATTATTAATACCATAAAACTAATTGTCAACCCTTATGTGCGAAAACAAACAATGTCATCATGTGCCGTTGCCAAACCGTTACTGTAGAAACTCTAATGAAAATGACGGGTATTTTGGCAACACCCGTAAAAAATACAGGATTCTCTAACACTGTCTGGTTTTGTGTTAAATATAAGTAATTGGGTCTTCTAGACTAGATATATCACATAAAATAAGTTTTTTTTCAAATGTTTGATGTAAGCACAAGGCTTCATTTGAATTTTCGTCGTTTTGCCAATTTTCGCGTGTTTGGAAAACATGTTGTTGCACCTTAGTGGCACCAAAATAAAATCTCCTTTTTTAATTGATGATGTGGGGTTGTCTTATGATCCTTCACCATGTGGGTATAAATTTCGGGCAAAAATTCCCTCGGGGAAGTTGTTTCCTTGGGGCCCCCCCCCCTTGGGCACAACTGGATGAAAACCCCCTGGTCACTTAGTGTTCAGCACTCGTGTACATTCAGCAGTGCTTGCCAGGGATGCACATTACGCAAAGGTGAAATAAGCGCGAGTACTGCACCAAACAGTTGTGCGTGATCACTCATTAGGACGCTTATCGGGATCATCATGTCTGGTAAACATAGATTTGAAAGGGTCTATTAGAGAATAGAAGTATTGTTTTATGACCAGTCCTACCAACTTGTTGGCCGAATGGTTATGGCATCCGCTTCACAGTTGCAGTTGTGGGTTAGAATCCTAGCTGTGTCACACCAAAGACTGAAAAGAGTGGTACCACTTGTTTTCTTATCAAGCACTTGACATTTAAGAATGGGAGTAGGGAAGTTGAACTCGCAGAGCTACCAGTGGATTAACCCCTACTGTAGCTTTCATTGCATTCAGCAGACATTTGGCCTTGGGTTATAGAAATGGAGATCAGTGCCACCCTGTTCATCTGCACCATTTGCCAACGAAAGTGTTTTTAAAGACCTAAAAAGATTCATGTGTTTATATACCTCATCACACAGGAGATATCATTAAGCCTGAATTGTTGAAATACGTGTTATGAGGCCAAAGATACATAACAGTTTAAAACAATGCTTATTCTCATTCTTAAACCAGAAACCCAACTATGGCCTGTATTTAAACCTTTCTGCTGATTCTGTAGTTGTTAGCTAGCAAAATGCTGTATGGTGTGTGAAAAGTTTGAGATGGATAAAGATGGCTGCTAACTTAAACATCCATATTTTCAGTGTAGTTAGACAACCCATGCACTATCCCAAAATGTGAGTAAAGTGTCCCATTTAAAGGTGGATGATCCGATCAAGGTCCAATATGTATGTTTCCTCCCTCACATAGAGGCAAAACCAAAAGCTTCTGGTTACAATATTTGAGTTAAAATGGTCCGGCCATTTGGATATTAGAAGCAAAAATGTGCTTTAAATTGGCCCATAGGAAAGTGTGTGGTTAATGTGGTATACCACATTTGGAGACATTTTTGTTCATAGCATCAAAAGGAAACATTTCCTGTGCCTAAGATTTCACTGGGGTTATGAGAAAAATATGAACTTTCTTCTGACACCAAAATCTAAATTTTGATGGAGTAAAGTAGGGGGAGGAGGTTGTCGATTGGGTCACCCACCTTTAAGATCCGAGTGTCTAGTCCAGGGGTTCTCAATTATATTAGCTGAAGGGCCAGAGAATGCTGAACATGCTTGAAAGTTCATACTTGAGGGCCAAATACACCTAAATTTCTTATGTTTCCCTTGATATTTAGAGCAAGTTCAGGGCCAAAAATCAATGGTTGGCGGGCCGGATTTGGGAACCCCTGGTCTAGTCTCTTGTACTCTGTTATGCCTGGTGTGCTTTATTCAGTAAGCGTAACTTAGTGATACCGAAGACTAGTAGAGTGTTTCTAGAGTAGAGTGTCATAAAACAATAAATAGCAGGGGAGGGCGGCCAAGAAATCCCAATTTTAGGCTTTGCCATTGGTTTAACACACAAAAGCAAAATCATGATGAAAAATTCTGAATTTTTTATATGTTGTCAAGAAATATTTTCTTATTCCAAACTGTTGGAGCTGTAGAATGAACTCCACTGTAAGGGTTATTTCTGGACTTACTTGTATAAATAACAAACAAAGACGAGGTTGTTTGTGGGTCATGGGTGTTGTTGTGCAAGCACCCATGACCAACCCACATCAAAGCACCCAAATTGGTTTTGTGGTTTGCACTCCGTATTGCTGTAATTTCTTTTGATATTTGGGCGAGTTGCTATATTGAATAAGGCTTGGCCGCCATCGTCTGATAAATAACACATTTTTAACACCGCCCCCAATTTTCAAATATTTTAGATTTTTACAGTTAAATTGGTAATTGTCTAGTAAGCTACATTATATACCTGTGAACAGTAATGCTCAAATTGTGTATTTGTCATAAAGAAAGGATTTTGTTCAGAATTGAGGTTCCCTGATTGTAATTTAAAGCGGCACTGGCACATTTTCAGAAAATGAAATTCTTCAATTTGCTCGCAAATGATAGTCTAGGTCATTGGTTGAATAGAGATATATTTTACACATAAAAATAACACACCCAAAAGCAGATAGGGACATTATTAAGAAGCTAAAGACATCCAGGCAATTTGTAGGCTAACTTTTAAGTTTGCCGTAACTTTAATCAACAAATGTGTCTATTATAAGGAATATCATAGACTCGTACTCATTGATATTAAAACCACAAAGGTCACAGACCGGTCAAACAAGGTGCATGCTGTGAGAATCAACTATGGCATGTGTTTTCTTGTGTTTCACGCCATTCCGCGTCATCTGCTGAATTAATGTCGCCGGCGACATTAATTATAATATCGTTCTGTTTACCCATAAGTGCGCTGATATGGGCTTAATAATTTCAGGTGAGGGCTAATGTATATTAAGCTTTATAACCATGCAAAAATATCAATTTTGAAAAATCTAGAGGGTGCACTATTTTTCAAATATGCCAGTGTCTCTTTAACAGCCGTGCTGGAAATGTAAATTTTACCAGCCAATTACCGGTGCAGCTGTACAAAAAATCTCAAGTTTTTGAAAATTGGGGTGTTCTTCAAAAACAAAAAGGCTATTATTGCTTTAAATGGCAGACCTACTGAAATGTTGCAATATGAATATATGTGGTTGAATTGTGTTTATGGCAAAACCACTTGAAAGTGAAAAGTTGCTATCATAATATTAAGTGGATAATTATGTCTTCACACAAGAAATTGGAAGGTTTATGATATTAATAAGAATTATCAGTAATAATGTGGAGCTGTCATGAAAAATATGTTCAGAAAACAAAATGCAATTAAATTCAAGTCGGACTATTCTTGTATTGTCTGATTTGTACCAAAACTATCATAGCTGTGGAGCTGATATATTTTCGGATCTGTGTCATAAATATGGGGAGGTCATCAGTAGGGTAACAGGCAGTGTGCAGGTTGCCACCCCAGAGAGCTTTGACGGGAAGAAAAAGCTTAAAAATCATGCTGAATCAGCCCTTTATGCCTGCTAACTGGGAATTTTTCACCTCCGACCAGGAAAATCTGCCTCAAAGGCAGAGGAAAATCTGCCTCAAAGGCAGAGGAAAATCTGCCTAAAACCAGGAATTTCCCCCTCTGACAAGTGGCCCCTGTAATCCAAATATGAAGGTGCTATGCATCCACAGTACATGTAATAAAAATGTTTTCTTTTAAAAGATGATTTTCGCATTTAGTGTTGATGTAAGGGGTCCATATTTGGCTATTTCAACAACATTAAGGGTCTCTTTTCAACCAACCCATGTGCAATATTTTCCATGGTCATCTGGAGAGAAAAGAAAGCACATTACTGGTGGCCTTGTGTGCTGTGACATACAGCTGATATAAAATGTACATGAGAGATTACAGTTGAAATGGGTAGTTATTATGCCATTGAGGGTGGCAAATAAACCACCATGAATTATGTCATTTAGGATCTGTTGCAGTGGTTAACAAATTTTATATTTGATTCCCCCAGCCCGAGTGATTACTGATTTTTTAAAAAATGGAAACAGTACTTGACCCATACATGACCATTCTGCAGGACTAAAGGCATACTAAGAAGATTTCCAGAGACCACTGCACAGTGGCGTATTGGGCCTGCCCGCTCTGAGGAGGAAAATTTCCCAGTCTTGGGAAATTTTCCCTCTCAGGGGGGTCTAAAGGCCAATTTTCCCAGTCAGAGGGCTAAAAAACGGCTGATTTAGCATGATTTTTGCAATTTTTTTCCCGGCCAAAGTCGTCGGGGGGGGGTTTGGGTGACAGCGATGCTGAAATGTGGGTCTTAAACAGGCCTTGCATGCGATCACCTCCAAGATGCCCCTAGGCAATAGGCAGCAGGCTGATAGGGCAAGAGAGTCACATTACATGACTACAATAGATCCACCTGTTGATTGAATTCAAAAGGTACTTGAAGTGTACAGGTGATCTATTTTACTCTGGTATTCCACTAAAGGGCAAGGAAATGACGTTCCTACTTGCATAGGGTGATTGGGCCCTGTTCAATTTGGATTTTATAATCCCCACTGAAGAATAGTGCAGAAAATGTCTTTGAGCTAAAAAAAGTGCAAACAGAAAAATTGTTATCATTACTTCTAACTGTCACAGAATAATGTATCAAAAGTCTAGAAAATCAAACAATGAGAACATGTAAAAAAAAATTGGGGCACGGCACAAGGTCAGTGTAACGGTGGTTATTGATAGGGGGTGTAATATATAAAAAAAGCTCTACGAATTAAATATAATAAATTATTAATAATAAAAAGGCCTTCTAATAGTTTGTGAAACATGTGGACACCAACTTATCTCATTTCACCACGAAGATTAAAGAAAAGGTATAGTTTGACCCCCATATCTACAGTAATCATTTACAGGATTATAGGACTATATTATGTTCAAGGTCATCCTGGGGTTAATTTTTTTTCAGAGATTGAGTGATCTGATTTTTTTTGGACCAAGCTTAGTCTCAATGTACTGGGCCATATCCCATAAACAGAAAATCATTATTTTGTGATCGCCTTTTGACACGTTAGTATGTAAATTAGATGGTAATAAGTATTAAAAGGGAGAACGGAGAACCATATCCAAGAAAGAAATAAGTCTGTACGGAATATATGCGCATAACATAATATGAAACACATATCGAGGGGGTTTCTGAAAAAACGGAATGATACTAACCAAAAACATCAATAAAACATTTTGTCTGACCATGCCGTATTTGATTCGCCGACTATTTTAGTTGTATATGGGATGATAGTAGATGGGAGTATGTATAATGTTAAGCGATACTGACGGCCACAGTAGCGTCATACAACCTCCTCACGTGACGTTTTTCATAACTTGTGCAGTTCCTATGGCCATATGTATGACGCAAACGTGCCGTTCGTTTTGTTATCGCCATCCATACACAATAACACGTATATACAATGCTGATGGTGTTTTTAATTATTGTATGGTTAACGATAAGGAAGAGGTTGGGGTGTTTGGGGTTTAGATTTGCCAAGGAAAAAATTGAAAATGAATTGAGTGGATCATCTGATGACTGAATGATGATTGAATTGAAAACCATCACTATTATTGTGATCAATAATATTATTTTATAGAGGGATCTTGTTATCATAATATTATTCGTTGTACGAGTTCTCTTTAATGACCCCATAGGACATGTAGACAATTGTTACCCATTTGACCTTCAAATTATGTGAACCACCCAAAGGGGAGAAAGGAGGGGAAAAAAAGGGTTGGGGAAGGGGGAATGAAAGGAGAACGGGAAGGGACGGAGGATGGAAAATGCTCTGAATGATCGATGAAGAGGAAATGAGGTGAATTTGTGAATGAGTTTTTGTGAATGAATGAGTGCTTTGCAAGTCTTATATTTGCTGGGTCCTTTAAGATAGAGGAATCTGGACCATTTTTTTGAAAAGAATCGGACCATTCTGAAAAATTACACCAGGTGACTTTGTGTGACCTTTATGACTTTAATATTAAAACACTCTGACCCACAGGTAGGGCAACAAACTATACTTTTTTAATACTTAAAGGCCGACTCAGAGATGTCAGGAGGCGGGCGCCCTCAATTTCCAAAAAAAAATAGTGTTTTTTACATGACATCATGCTTGGTCCATATACTAATCTGTGTGAGATTGCTAAGCTTAAATCGATTCCTTCATATAGAACATCACAACTTTGTTTATAAAAATTCCGGATCGGAATTTTTGTTATGCACCAGTATCCTATATGGGACGATTAAATACTACAAATTAAAGTTACTGCCATCAAAACGAAAAAATACGATTCATCTCAAATTTCAGGAATTGTGCATTTTAGGTTACTTCTTTAGTTCTAGCTAGCTATCTTCATATTACAACAAAAAAATAATATTTCGAAAAATCTCTGCCATCAGACTTGAAGATATGGCCAAAATGTTGGTTATGTGTGGTTATACCTTTCGGTGTGTTTTTGGGCAATTATACCACTGTAATTTCCCCCGTTAGACTTTTGATTTGTCTATTCTCTCATTATTTCTAAGGGAAACCAAATGCCCAAAAATTGTTTTCTGTTGCAATTTATTTTGAGGGGTCAAACATTAATTTAATTTTCTTGCCTAGAAGGTTTATGGTATATTCATGCCTGCCAGTGCTATTGTTCATCCTCACAAAGCAAACCAACTGCACCGTTGGGAAATTGCACCTCTAATAAGGTGATAGGGGATCCCACAAAAAAATTCCTATATTAGACAAAAAACCTGCTGACTTCGTACCCACTCTTTAGCCACCAAATGACTAATATTTAAGGCTTGACTCAGAGATAGGAGAGATTTCCCGAATAATTTTTTCATGCTAGTAATTAAAAATAGTCAATTTGGAACTAAAGGTATATCACCTAAATGCTCAAATTTAGATGAATCAGATTTTCATTTGATTGCTGTAACATGTGTATATTATAACGTGCCATAGGATTCTATGTGTTAACAAAAAATTCCGATCTGGAATTTTAAAACAAAGATGTGATTTCTTTTGAAGGACTTAATTTGAGCTAGTATTTCACACAGTGATGTTCTATGACAAGATTAGGCACATGCAAAAAAGCATGATTGTTTGGAAAATATAAGGGCGCCCGTAACCGCATGTAAGTATCTTTTATTTAGCTCACGAAATGTCTTTGCAGATTTCGAAACTTATGACGTTGTTAGTTTAAAGAGACACTGGCACCATTGAAAAATAGTGCGGCATGGTTGCAAAGCTTTATATACAAAAGTCCAAATCACCCGACATGATTAAGACCAACCCAGCTTCCTTAGGGTAAACAGAACGTTTTTATAATTTACGTCGCCGGCGACGTTTAAGAAAAGGAAATCGCCGGAGAAGAAATGAAGGAGGCCCTCTATAAGCCTTAAGTTATATTTTCATCATAAATTTGAACTTGGTGTTTTTACAAGTTACAGTATGCAAGGTGTTTTATATCACCAAAGACACTTGTATCAAGCAAACACAATTAGAAAAGTCTGAAAGAACTTCAGTGTAACTCTCTGAAAAAGCCAACGCTTCGGCATGCCTCCGTTACAATGACCCGTTATGACTAATGAAGAAACAGGGAGATGTGCATAGCTGCGTTGTGGGAGAGCTTGTGAAATGATGCCTAATAGCAATTTTGTCCTTCATAAGCTACACAGAGGCTACATGAGGCAGAAAAACCAAAAATACCTATTGTAGTGCAATAGTGACCCAAGATTGGTTAAAATCGTCTGCATCCACACCAAGCAACTCTTTATGCAACAAAATGACCCGCAATCTTGGCCATGACAGCGCTTTGATATCATGACCAGTAAATCACAACACACTATTAAATCCCAATTCACGTGCACAGTTAATAGCTTTCATTCAACAGCTATTGAGCAAAACACCACTGCCCATTTAGTTATTATTATGATACCCAGAGTTGCATGGTCAGCAGTTATTAACCATTGTCCACCAAGATCAGGAACTGAGACCTGCGTAGATTAGGCATTGCCTACTCGTAGTGTGGTATGGCATGTATATAGGTAATAGGGTGTTGTGTTTTTTGGCAATTCCATTTAGTGTTTCAAGGCCCCCAAAAAACAAAACAATGCAAAATGGGTCTTCCCCCCCCCCAAGAAACAGGAATGCTACTCAACATATATGTTGTAATTAATATAACACACATCCTTGCCAAAGCGGGCATTTTGGTTCTTGGGGGGTAAGGGTTCAATTTGGGGAAAGTTCCATTACCCATGAAGCTTTTATTTAATTTTAATACAAAAGACACTTTTTGAGAAGTATGTGGAGTTGAATTTTTTGAAAACTAAGAAAAGGTAAATTGAGAGTCGCTTATAGTGCTTAGGGAATGTTTCAAATGCATCCGTTCTCATGAAAACACTATAGCGGGAGTCCTTCATTCCGTTATCGGCGATGTCCTTCAGCAGACGACGGACAAGAACAATGGGTTGAACACAAGAAACGCACACCGTTTGCATGTTTCCCACGCTATGCACAATGCTTGATCTATAAACTTTGGGTTTTAACATCAGTGAGTACGAGTCAAAAAAATCAGTGATATCACCATTTGTTGATTAAAGTTATGGGAAAACTTAACAGTTGGCCTACAAATTAACTGGATTTCTTTCCCCTTATATCAATTCCCTATCTGTTTTGGGTTATGTTTTATTTTTATGTTGGAAAATATAATCTCTGTTCTTCCAATTGCCTAGACTATCATTTGAAGACAAATTGAAGAATTTCATATTTTGTGAAATGTGCCAGTGCCGCTTTAAATATACAGTGTAAGGATAAAAATCCTCGAACATGGAATTGGAATGTCATGATTAGCATTGGTTACAGTGAGTTAAATTTTTGTCTCAGCTCAACCTCACTCTCCCTCATCCAGGCTCATCAGATACGTGTGCCAATACAGTCAAGATGGCTGGAGATGATACTGGATGCATTGAACGCCTTTTCGGATGTGTTGTCCCCAACAAGGGTTCCACTACCATACTCAGCTGGAATAGGATCCTACAATGATATAGGAAGGTTGTCCAGGTGCCACCCATATCGAAATCATTAGGGTATTACACTTGAGCCAACCACTGTTGTTGTCCACGTGGTGAATTTGTTTTGGATCAGTGTCACTGTATCACGTAACTACGCACTCAGGGCTCAGTTGCCTCTAACCTACCTAGTGAACTTAACTGATGTCAAACCACTAAACCTAGGCAACTGGAATACTGAGAAAGGAAAAGAACTAGTACAGAAGGAAAATTGCTATTGTGCTCAAATCCTCACTCTGGTCTGGTATAACCCCTCCACCATCCCACCACCCTCTTGTTAGCACACTTTGTATTGCCCACATCCTGAAGTCCAATTGCCACGACTTTTTCAGAATACTATATATACTACTTATTTGGATGGTCCATAACAGCCTATTTTTTTGTTTGGGTCAACAAGGCATTGATACTACGATCTTGCCCAAAGACACAAACACATTGACCACATTCAAAGGGCTGGAACTCACCAACTCACCACGGACTAAGATCATGTGTCCTGTGTTTTTTCCTAGACCACACATGCTCTCAGACCATCTGCCGCCTAGATTGCAATGGGCTTTCAGTGTGTAGTGTGTTCAGTAGCCTTCTTCAGAGTGTTGTGGCACGATACACCACACAAGAAGCCTGATTCAGCGTTTGCAGTTTCTATGAGTAATTCTAATGGAAATGTATGCCTTCGCTGATACAGTGTCCAACTTTGTTAGAACCTATTAATGATTGATCTGTATAGGTAAGGAAGAAACTTGACTGGATCTCTCCGAGATTGTGTTCATCAACAGTGAAACCAATATATGACCTACATCGGACGGCAGTATCCAATAGCAGTAAGATAAAGCCATAGTGGATCCACTTCGAATGAGTAGACCTTTAACAAAGAGTCAATTTCATATGCGGTTTCTTGTTCCACATAGTGGGGTGACCATGAAGTTGTGGTATAAAACTATTTAGTATACTTAAAGCTGACAAGATATTTCAAAATATGTGTAATAATTAAATAATAGTCAACGAGAATTGAAGATAATAACCTAAAATGCGCAATTCCAACGTTTGAGATGAATCAGATTTTTCGTTTTGACGCTTTTAACAGTATGTATAATATTAGTGTCATAGGATACGGTGTCTACAAAAAATTCAGATCCGGATTTTAAAACAAAAGTTGTGCTTTTGTATATGAAGGACATCGACTGAGCTTAGCTATTCCACACAGTGATTAGTATATGGACAAGCATTATGTACATGCAAAAAACCCGATTTGTTTGAAAATTGAGGACGCCCTCCTCGGAAAAGTCTCTGAGTCAGCATTTAATGGATCAACAACTAGTAGCCAAAGCTTGACTAAAGTAGAAGCTGGACATTAAAATATGACACTGACAACTAAATTGTGTTGATATTGATTATTATTAAATTTATTATTTGATTCCTTATTGGCCCATCTGACCTTCATTTCCTCAATCAGTTGGTAATTTACTTCGACACGTGAGGGTATACTTTGATGTAGAGTATTTGATGCAGATTATGAATAGTGTCAAAGTTATATGAAAATAGTTTGACCCATGAATGATAAGGACATGCCAAAATGGTTACAGAGTCTGATACAGAATGTAGTGCCTCAACGGACACTGAAAAAGTGTTAGGAGTATGGGGCATGCCCTTCTAGCTGTCGATCGTATCCCTATCACGGAGGAGAGCAAAACCAAGCGTAAATTCAAAAATAAATGTATTAAAATCATATAAATATCTGTGCCCCAAAATTAAAACGTGACCTTTCTGAAAATGAAATAAAAATGTCACTTCCATTTAGTCGACCAAATTCAGTGACCAATGTAACTAGACTTCAGCAACAAGGAGCTAAAAGATATTCAAGTACCGGCCCGGTATGTGGGGTAGAAAAACACTTCAGATCTTTTCATCTGGCTTCTTTTTGGTGCAGGACTATTGATATATGTCTCGGCGGTTGAATGCGACTCAGGTTTACCACCTCTCGATTTTAGACGAATTTTTTTTAGACGTAAGCGCAAAATACTTCTCCTCATTCGCAGATAAAAATCTTGAGCTATATAGTGGTGTTCAATTAACTTTGTTCAGTTTTTCATCATTTATGCGAAAAAGAAGAAAGACAAACAAACATCATTGCCAGAATGTGCTGGGCAAGCTTTGACCTAACAACTTTGTGCAGAATTAAAATCCGTAACTTATTGCTTAACTTCATTTTATTCAATTTACCGCGCTTTCAGAAGAAAAACTTAGGGTCACGACCTATATCATAATGTAAACTGGTTAGTTAGTGCATGAGGTCCATGGTTATTGTGAAAGAGGACGGGATTTGTTACTCAACCCGAATCGTGGAGGGATTAAAACTGGCTATAACAATGGCTCCGCATACCCGGGCCCATTGTAATATAATTAGTAATGGTTTGATGAAGTCTATACATATCCATTGGTCACTGATATTAGAAAGAGAAATTGATGTTGACATTTTATTCATTTTTAAGGAAAATGTCCAAGTTTTATTTGGGGCAAACAAGACGGTTATGTCATGTTAAATTATTCAATAATTTTACACTCGGGTTTTGTCTTTTCCCTTTGAAGGGACTACGGACTTTGTTATGCAGCTTGTTATTGGTCTACGCCCATAGTTAGTGTCAATGTTGGAAAGTGGGGTATTTACAAAACTTATAATTTGTATCAATTGTGGTCCCCCCAAAAATGGATAGAAAATAGACAGTGAATAGCCTTAACAAACAAAAAAACATTTGAAGTCTAAATAATTATTATGAGATTGGAATGTGCTGCATTGCTCTCATCTGGAGAGAAATGTTGAAAATTCTCGTGATTCGTTTGTAAAGGCGTGCTGAGAAGCAGTTTCATCGGAGTAGAGAGAACGTTCATGTGACCGCACTACAGTAGCGTTTACACATTTTTTGCCTGAAATGTAGATCAAGGGGTGTAGAATAAGAACTGTCGGGTGCACTGGGCACCCTTGGGCGTTTGAGAAATCCAAGATGGCGTCGCCTTAAATGATAATTATCTATTAAAACCTTATATTATCAAAACTATTACTAGATATACTATAGATCCAATGAACAGGGTATGGCCACTCGTAACATTAAGTCATACTTCAAATTAAAAATGTTTTTTTAATTTTGGATTTTTTTTAACAGTGTATGACAGCAAATACCTGCGATTAAAATAAACATTAAGTACTTATATTCTGTTTTTAGACACAAATGAATTTCTGATACTAAATTGTTAACATGACCGTAATCAATAGGCAGCCAAAACGTGAACATCTTCAAAAATACCCCCCCCCCCCCTGACACAAATTTATAAGTAGTACAGCATTCAAATCGAAATCAATGTGTCAATAACAAATGTACCTTTGATCTAACCAATACATTTCAATTTGTTTTAAATGCTCAAAATCGAAATAAAACGACATGTTACAAGTGTCAAAATTACCATATGGAATACATTTTTCACATATATGCACTCAGTTTATAATTTGGATACATTTTTATTTATCGGGAGTACCTGGATCACTTGATTATGATCATAGGTACATTTCTTAATTGTTTCATGACACAATAATTAACTTGAAGGTAATATTAGAAATTTGTGTCAAGTATTTTTGAAGATATTCACGGTTTTGCCTGCCATATTGATTGAAGTCTGTACAACTTTAAAAGTATAAGAAATACTTTATTGGTCTAACAAAAATAATCTAAGTAGTCTGTTTATTTAATCGCAGGTATTTGCTTTATAGTGCTATTTTAAAATGATTAGAGGTGGCTTCCATTTGAATTTGAAGTAGGACTCAATGTTCCATGCACTTGTTCTTTTTAGGTCCTATAGATGATATTATTAACTCAGTGGGTTTGATAATATAGGGTCGAATAGATAATGATCATTATGGCGACGCCATCTGGGATTTATAAAAACGGCACAAAGGGTGCCAAGGTGGACCCGGAAGATTCTAATTCTAAACACCCTTATCTAACCAAGTTTCACGCAAAAAAAAATTGTGTATATACTCAACTTTACGGTCAGACCATAATTTGGACCATATCTCTCCGACCAGTGCGGGAAAGTAATTTAAGTCGTTAGGTATTATCAATGATCACAGGATAATAGTTTGGATTGACATTGCACAATAATGACTGAAAAGTCAAGGTTGAGGAGCCATGTAATCAATTTTTTAAAATCAGTTATTCTTTGTAGTAAAGGTGCATTTCGTGATTCCCAGCACCTGACCTTTCTTTACTGTTTTATTCAGTTTCACTCGATTTCCTTGGGAAAAGCTTATCACAACTTGCACTTAGCGTGATCACCCGGCTTCGCGTTTGTGTTTATGAGCAAATGCTCGTTACCACGGTCCCATAGGCCACGCTATAATTTCCTGTCCGTTTACGGACAGAAAATACAAAAATAGCGAATTTCTACAGATACGAACGAATTTGCACGTAAGATTTGGTACACATGGATTACTGAGTTAAACGTTCAGATGATCGTAAAAAATCTCTGCTTTTTTAGGTAAGTCGGGGGGGACGAGGATGTGGATACGAAATGCCCCTTTAAAAATACTGCCCAAACATGTGGTTTCTTATGATGCCAAATCGTCTAATCAATACATGAAACAATAAACACACCTAAATACACATTCATCTTCTAGTCATTTTCTATATTTGAAAACATTCTGAAGTGAGGTTTTGTACAATTTCTAAGCAAATCCAGGATAATTTTGGAGCAATCCGTGACCGTGGAGAGCGAGCATCATTTCTCAGTGGATTGACTTCTTGGAAGGTTAATGAACACATTTAGCGGGGTGCCCCTCATAAGTGTGGGCGGAATTCCAGGAGGGGGGAAATAATAATACAGGGGTCAAAAATGAAAAATGCTTGATGCTGTAAAAAGGCACAACCAACAAGTGTTCCTCTTTTACAAGGATTAAAACAGGTATAGTTTGTACTACTTACAACGTATGGTTACGGAAATATAAGCACAGAAAGAAATCGTCCAAATGTTCAAAGGTCATCACGAAAGGTTAAATCTAAATATTACTCGATTATCAAAAAGGGCTCAAATTGTTCATCTTCCTCAGAGATGCAACAAAAACATTTTGCACCGTCTAATATATTTTTAAATATTCGAGATCATAGAGGTCAATGGGGTTGACCTTGTTTGTCATTTACCTCGATAAACAAATACAAAAGAGTGCAACTATTTTGTTGTGCAATCCCGTGGAACGGTTAATAATTTGAGACCATTGTAAAGAAACGGTGCAATATAAAGATTTAACTTTGGTGATTATCTTTGACATTGACCTTGTAGGTAGTACAAACTATACCTTTTTTAATCCTTGTCACAAGAAGAACACTTTGGTTACCTTTTTAATGCAATCCAAGCATTTTTCATTTTTGCCCCGGTATTATGAATTTTCCCCCTCATGGATTCAGCCCACACTTTCTCGAGGGGCACCCTCGCTAATTGTTCATTACTTAATGAAGACAAATCCAATG
Source organism: Ophioderma brevispina (assembly GCA_023653785.1). Lineage (NCBI taxonomy): Eukaryota > Metazoa > Echinodermata > Ophiuroidea > Amphilepidida > Ophiodermatidae > Ophioderma > Ophioderma brevispina. The sequence goes on from JAMKCH010014334.1 coordinate 94,358, forward strand.
AGAAAATATTGCTCCTGCTCTCCACGATCACGGAATTGCCTCAAATGACCAACTATAAGCGTTGCTTTTTTGTTTCCAATTCTTCATCTACTTGCTATTATATAGTGGGGGACTGTAGTGTACAGATCTCATGTGAGTGTGCAAATCTGGATAAAACTGTGAATTTTGGTACACAAGAACTTGATGCATGATAATTTTAAAAACTGATTGGTGAAGCACCTTGCCACCCCCCTTTATGGCCCCCAGGTTGGATTTCAAGGTTACACGGGGGTAAAAAATTTTAAAAGTTCCGATTGTGTTGAAAAGCACACCATGATATTTGTCTCGTTATACAAGGATTCCAAAAAGGTATAGTTTATGCTACCTATGGCTTATAGTTTTTGGAATTATGGGGTAAAAACTGTAAAAATGGTGAAAAAGTCAATTTGGTTGTACAGGGGTCAAAAATTAAAAGTTGCGCCAATTTTTGTAAAAACGTGGTTCAAGTTGTTGGTTCAGCTCATAGGATGAAACATAGGAATAGTTTGACTGTCTTAAGTGTTTGGTTATTAACAAGAATGGCGAATAAAGTCAACAAGTATTGGCAGATATTGGATTATATTGAACTGTGACCTATTTTGTTGGATAACGTGAAAACTAAGCATAACAGATAAGGCAAACTATTCATTATTGCAAATCCTTTTAAGATTGGGAAAACATTTACTCCACATATTAACTGAATCAAAGCAACTTTTAACTTTCTGACCACGTTACACACCAAAATTGAACCTTCTTTTTCACTATTTTTACCGTTTTACCCCCAGAAACTCCGAAAAACTATAAGCCATAGATAGTATAAACTATACCTTTTTGGCTATCCTTGTAACCAGTCAAACATCAGTGTGTACTTTTCAACACAATCGGAACATTTTTATTCAAAAATTTGAACCCCTGTATAACCTTGAAACCCCCAGCTGGGGTCCATTAATGGGGGTTGGAAAAGTGCTTCCATCAATTTTATGGATACCAATGCCTAAAGTACTTGTGTGCAAAAATTCACAATGTTATACGGAAGAGCACACTCTTTCACTACAGTCCCCTGCTAATAGTGTTGCAGTATCTTCTGGCACGTTATGTTAGTTTTGATGTGTCTTGGGTGATAATATCAAACGTGGAAATATTGTTAAGAATCATTATTTTATCTAATATATTGTTAATGTATATGAGATTTAAGTTTAGAAAACAGATGATAAATGTAACAAAAAATAGAAGAGACAGTACGTTGTTTCCTTGTTTAAATCAAATTTTTTGCAGGTGTAGAGTGTACTCCAATTGGAATACAAGCATGAAAAAATTGACTATCCAAAACGAAGTTTATCACCATGCAGATGACAGACTTCTTCGAGACCAAATACCTTGATAGCAGCACCGTTCTCGTTGACAACGGCTAGTTTTTCACGTCTTCGACATGGCAAGTCCCCACGGGTTGTTAACTGGTAGTAATGCAATCTATGAACTCACCCGAGGTCTTGAACTATAGATACCCATTGTTCCTACTCCTTGATTGGCAACGAGAATCTCATCATCTGGGCTACAACAGACCCGTCGGATTCCATTCGCAGATGCCCAAGTTCTGGTGGACCGAGACTTGATAAGCCGACCTTGCGCATTTATAACTTGCACCGACTTCTGACTATCGGAAATGAAGACAAGTGGTCTTGAGCTGTTACGCAATATATCGGAACTGAACACTACCGATAAAGTGTTTGGTTATGAGTGCCAGAGTTGTTGAATACACAGGCTGATGTGGACCAGCGCATTGTTACCCATACACGGTCTTCGATCGCAGCCTATACCATACAGATCCGAACATGCGGTCGAATAAGTGCTATAAGAATACCCGATTGAGCGGTGTACTTCTTTATGAATTGCGATAAGTCAGCACAAGACAGATACCGTCTTTTATGATGCATAAATCACCATGCACGGGACCAACACGTTAGATTCGTCGCCTTAATATCACCCCTTTAACTAAAAAGTTTAAGGTTAGCAGTGTCTGCCACGATGACTATCTCCAGAAGGTGTAAAACGCCAAATCCGCTGCTGGCTGACAATTTGCCGTTGGCATCTTTCCAAACGCGTATCTTAGTCTCCAAATGCCAAACTTCAGTTTGCCAGGGGGGGAGGCATTCAATAGCTGGTAAACATTCTTATTCAATTGAAAGACCACATTGGTGACACGATCGCTGCTGGTCTGGAAGTCGCGAAGTTTCGAAGGCGGCATGACGTTTTGTACATGTCAGCTACGTCGTACAGCGTTCCATTAACAGTGAGCATTTGTGACCATCTCCAGAGCGCTGTCTATTCGCGAACGAATGTTCTTTAGTCTCTGTTTGTGAATTTCAATTTTCGATTTGCGCCTTTGATGAAATTTCAACAGGTCTGTCATAAACGCTATCCTTCTGTTGCTCCTGTTATTCGAAAACGTTGATACTGCGAGTTTGGCTGCCTTTTTCATAGTCATCTTGCGTTTGATCCACAGCCCTTTGGAGAGCACGCTATTCTTTCATCTGTGCTATTGTATCATATAGTTCGCAGCAATTGTTTGCAGTTTTTTCTTTTGCTTCTTTCTCCAGATATTCTGTCGTTTCATCACTGCATCTTCTAAATCATCTTGAACGTGGTGTTCTCTGGTGGGTTTCCATTACTCCACAATCAGACAAAAGGGGAATCGCAGCGTTTCCACAATAAAAAGCGCCGCTTGGGTCATTCTATTTTTCGGCACATCGTTCTTTTTCAACCCAACACTCGGCATTTTTCCTAATGAAGTGATCGACGGAAATCACTTCGTGAAGTTTTGCCTTTCGGTGGTGTTGTGATTCTTTAGCCAGTGTCACACATGTAATCTTGACATTCTTTACACCAAGCGACAGCCTTACTTTCAATGTGGTCGGAGTCGGTCTCGCAGTATGTGCAGGGAATCAACCAATCTTTATCCTTAAACTGCTTCTCAAACGATTTGCGTTCTAGTTTTCTCAACATATAGTTGTTGTTCAATCCTATCTACACCTCGACTGGGCAGTTGGGTTTTCTATCGCACGTGGACAAATAATAAAATTTTACACGAAGTTTGCTTTTTATTGAGACAGTTCATACAAAAGATTGGAGACAGTGAGAGACTTGGGAGTCTGAAAAAAAAAAAAAAAAAAAATCTGACCGAAAATACCACACTATTATGCTTCGGCGATCCATTCAGATTTTGATCTTTCGCCCAACTTGATATTCAGCCATTTTAATCCAGATATTGCTTAGTATCGGATTGGGCTTTTGCATCGGAGGAACGCAGGAAATCCGAAACTGCTATGTTCAAAATGTCACCATGTAACTCAAATGGCCTAACACGTTTCTATAAACTGAGATTACACTTACTGGTGTCTTGCCAGCATGCACGCGGCCAGTCTGGAATCAATGCTAAGTGGCCTACAAGAAAATGTGTATTGACCAGCATGCACTGCAGACGACTGTCGGCACAGTTGCTGAATCAATTCTATTCATCGGGTGGCCATGGACTTTGACGGAAATGGTTCGCCCTTTCACGGTATTAGACTTTCATATACAAGCTACCAAGTATGCAAAGGATTATTGAAATTTCTCCGAGCTAAATCCTGCCTTTTTTTTCCTTTTGCCTCTTTCTTTTCCTTTTTTTGCCAGTCCAGTGCTTGCACATCAATAAGCGCATGACGGAATCAATGTAATACCTCATTTGTTATAGCTAGGAACTTCTATATGAAACGTTTACCCTTTTAACTCTGTAAATAAAGTTCTCCGACATGGATCGAAGATGTACAAGTATGACCTGTGAGTGTGTGTGTTAGTCTCGTACCAGTACTAGGGGGGTGACGAACGGTCACACAGTTTAAAAATGTGCATTAAATAAACGGCGTTTTAACTGGGAGCGGGACTCGCAAACAGTTAAAACGACTTTTTTTCCGCTATTTGCACGTCGAGTCCCTTTTTACAGTTATGTGCCCGTTTCGAGTCCCGGCTGACAGTCAAAATGACGTTTTTTAAAGAGAACATTTTTAAAAGTGCAGGTAGGCCTATAGGCTACGGCGAATACTCACACGCAAAAAGGGCTGATTTTGCATTATTATTTTCAAGCATTTTTTTCGGACAAAGGTCTCTGGGGTCCGGGAGGCAACCTGCCCGCACCCCCACCTGTTACGCTACGGAACCTAGATCTTAAAGTTATACTGCCCTCGAGAATCAGCCCATTATCTTTTAGGTAGCGGAGGCGGCTATGATCAAGAAGCTACTTGATGGCGGTTTGCTGGGTGGTTGCAAAATGTAACTGGGATTCTCAGTCATTAATTTTTACATTTTCTTCACTGTTGATCTACAAGAGCTCGTATGGAGGTCATTGCATTCAAAACTAAGCCTGTGTGTTTTGAGATTCACTTTGACTTTACAGGCTTGTAACAACACATGGTGAATCCGCTTGTATTATCCCTACTTGCACATCAATGCTTATAAAATTTAGCAGCACTGCCAGGATAGCTTAGAGTAACTTTCTTTTATTTGAACAAAATTAGTACAAACATCCCCAATATACGTCATTGTGACGTCATGGTCAGTTTGAAAACCTTGTATATATGTTATTTGCTGCAATGCTGGCTCGGGAACACCAGTGTGCACAGAAAACTCTGAGTGTAAAAAATAGTCATCTGATATCATTTAGAACTAAAAGGGCATGGATATGTGAAGACTAACTTTTTTGTGCAAAAATTGAATTTTTAAATGTTTAGTTCCGATGTTATGAGCGAAAATGTGCCCCATTTGGTCGACCATTATTCGTTTAACAGTACTCTATGGGCCTTACCAAATCACCTTTGTAGTCTCACAGTTGCTGAACTTTACCTTGTGGGTTTTGGTGTCAATGATTCAAACAAGATGAAAAATTGAATATAATTAAATAGGGCCATCTCTTTAACAATATATGTGTATGTTCACATGGTAATCCATTGGGTTAGAGTTTAAAATGTGTAACTCCGTGAATGATTTTCATAGCAGGTCACACACAGTCTTAGATATCGTCAAAGTGTCTCCCAGAATTTAATCCTCCTCCCCGTATTTTAGATCAGGTATGGTTCTTTGTGAACCATTTCCAGAGCAATCTCACCACTGTTGTTCTAATAATGTTAATGTTGCAATTTTAGGGTTATTCTATTTGCCATTGGGATATAACGTCGCCTGTCAAGTCAGTACAAGAATATGTTTAGTACCATTCCCTCCTTTATGACCTTGGCATAGATACTGTGTGTTTTTGAAATGCAACCACGAAGTAATCTCAAAAACAAATAGCAATTTTTAAAGGAATAAATATTTTCAAGATGATCACTCGATTATTGGAGATTTGGCCCGAAAATCATGCTCCAGGAGCATATATTTTCAACTCGTCTATAGGGGCGCTATTCATTATTAGTGGCGCTTTATTCCGTTAATGCTTATATTGAAGTATTACAAACGAACGCTTCCGGACGCTCGGATTGCGTGGCGTGTCTGTGGGCGCTCGTCTCGTTATCTAAAGGTCGTGGGCAGTTCGAATCCCCTCAGAAAAAAAATCTGAGTTTATGATTTTTTTTTTTTTTTTTTTTCTTTTTATTTGTATTTTAGAGTTGGAGTTGGAATCATAAAAAACATCAGAGTTGTGGATTGAAGTAGAAAATATTGCATAGATGCCTATGAGATAATAAGACTGGTCATGGTCCTGGAGAATGATTTCGGGCCAGAATCTCCGACGTGCGATCATCCAAGCTTGTTTGATCTCCTCTGATCCAGAGTGGTCCCCTTTTTCAAAATTTCATTTGAGTGTTTATAGATGTACAGAAATTGGTAGCGTGGCTGAAGGAACATAAGCCATGAGTTTTAACGTGTCGTTGAGACAAGTTAATCTAGATGCCCACTGAAATATTAAATGCGAGAGAATGTTCCTGGGGGACCTCCCGAATAATACAATCACCAAATGATGTTACATATCTTGCTCTTAAAGTTGATGATGCTGTCATTAAACCCACAAACTCTGTTCGCACTATTGAGGTTTATTTGCGACTGTACTTCTCTATGAATGTCAGATTTCTAGAATGCCAAACAAACAGTTAATTTAAAACGGCGAAATATGCTGGTATGGAGTTTCAGGACAAAGGATCAATTCATCACGTTATGTGTTTACTATGGTAACTATCTCCTTGCTGGCATTACAGATAGCAATTTCTGCAAACTCCAAAGTATTCAGAACAAGAGTTCTAACAATGGTTTAAAGGTTTTCGTCGTATTGGGCTAAATCGACGCTGAAACTCAATTACACAATTCTTGCAGACTTACACTGCATGGTTGCCAGTTAAAGGTCCACATGCCCCACAAGCCCACACATGTTTATGTTAAATTAAAGACCTAAAAATATAAGGAGACCAGATAATGCAAGTTGTTTATAATTTTTCACTATTCGAAAGAAGTTTCAGGCGATAAAACACATCAAACAAAAACTCACCAAAAAAAAACCAAGTTGAAAAAAATGGTTGCAACTCGGGACGGCTGTTTGTGGAGTATCGCCCTTTTAAGTATGTTGCCAGCCGGTAATTGAAGTTGTACAGTCTGGCAGCATTAAAATTATATTTCTAAAGCATGCATTTTGTTACAAATTTAATGCGTAGTTTTTGATGTTAGTTTTATTGGTTAAAATGCATAAAAAATAAAGTTCACAACGAAAAGCGAATTCCGCGCGAATCCATGCATAACTGTTTTTAGGGAAATGTAACCAACGTGGTAGCTCGTGGTGTTTTTTTTTTACTACCACTGTCATGAACTGGGTACGAAGCATTCGAAGTACAGTAAAAGGTTTAGCTATTAAGGTCTACATAGACGCCTAATTTATTAGAAATTGAAAAAAGAGGGGTTACAATTCATATAGCATGTATACTTCGCAATATTAAACGGGACCAAATGGATTTAATGCCAAACATCGCTAACTCTGTGTGTTCTAGATTGACATGACCGCGAGAGATGGAACTTGTGGCCGAGATTTTAGGGATGAATGTCACCACTCCGACGCTTCACTGGTCCTAAAACTACATTTTAATAATCTTCAGAAACAACAGTAAAACGACAAATGAAAGTTGTACATACTAAGCAGGTTTGTTGTGTGAAATCAATCGATAGAAAGATGGTTCTGGTTTGATGTATAAGAACTTTGGACGATATTTGTGCGTGACACGGTCCCCCCAATGCATTTCCAGATCGCGATGTGAGCAAAAAGTAGACTGCCCTGAGCCGGGGCGCTGATATAATCGTCACTTCCCGTTATTTTCTAGCTTATAACAAAACCGGCTTTGAATATACTTTTTTTCAAGTTTTAAAATATTACTGTAAAAGTATATACTTGCGGTCCGGGCTTGTGGTGCGGGCTAGCTAGTGCTGCCCAGGTCCTTTTCGTAAACGCTGTGGTAAGACGTTGTATAGCACGCGGGATAGATAGGACGGCTGTATAATGTATACCAACGCCCAGCGATCGACCGCGCCCAAGCCCCTGGGATACACGCTTAGATGCTTCAAACTTCGCAAGTACTTCTTCACTGGGTTATACGTAGACCGAAACGTGGTAGGCCGATATCCAAGTTTCGAGTTGTAGAACTAATTTTATAATGAGATCACATACTTTATCAGCCAATAATTGCCAAATGTACTAGTACCTGATTCATTGTGCGTCATTTGTACATATATTAGGTTGATTTTAGGCAAAGGCTCGAAGAGATTGGGAAGAGAGATGCATGAAGTTCGTTGAACCGTCCGGCGTCTGTATCGCTGTCAAATCTCACATACTCACGACCGCCGACGATGTCCTAACTTCCTTTGTGGCTTGTGTAAATTTTTATTTGAGTGTGTACATTTTCTTCATTGAGTGGTGGAAATTTGATATAATTTAAACAATATGTTGTAAAATGAGAAGAAACTTGGCATGTTTGGCATGCACTTTGCCCGGTGCCTAATGCATTGTTTACGTACACATCCGGTTCTTTTTGTTCGAGCTGATACCTCTGTGACGTCGATTATCAATGCGCCCAATTTCTATTTGTTCGTAACTTCAGTGAAAGATGGCCAAATTACCAACTTTAACTTATACACAGTAGT
>JAMKCH010014335.1:0-25901 GCA_023653785.1 Ophioderma brevispina
AACTTTCTTTTTACTTTCTCGAACCTGGTAGAATTTCCAGTGTGCATTTTTACTTCACACGGAACCTGCTGCTGTGGTAACATTAACTATCAATATTGACCGGAGGGGTGATGTGTCTGGCCCCAGCTGGTAGTATTGTATGGAAAACTCAATTATTCTTTTTGTTTTGCAGTCTATTATCAATGCTAAAATGATATATTTCTTCGGGTAATCACATTTCATCTTTTATTAAGACTTTTTCCTTTTTAGTTCTGAGTTTGAGACTTACAAAGATTCTTCGATCAAATTTTGCGGAGGTAATTGTGGAATATATTAGCACTATTTGAAAATATAGTATTTATCTCGACTACGATCTGATCTATTTTAAACTATAGTATTTATCTCAGACGACTCTCTGATATAGATCGGTTCGACCTCCCACCCGCTGCAAGAAGATGTCGAAAAGTTATTACCAAACAGATCTATGGTGGAAAGTTCATCACGTGGCAATCTATTTTACTTTTTATGTTGGGCAAAGTTTACGCATCGGCGTCATATGCGCTAAGGCTTGCTCATTTGATAAAAACCTATTTTCATTATTTACTTAATATTTATTCTTGGTAGAAATTACCACGTCGATTTAAGCGCCAGAAGATGGACTGGATTACACGGCGTACGGATGATCAATACATTTGCTATTGGGGTGGCCACTACTATTCTGATACCACATTGCAATAAAAGCTTACACAAGTATGGAGACACAGAAGTGTTTTTTGATAACATTGAATACTCCAGCACCGGGCGAAAGTCTGGTGATCTTTACAATGCTCTGGTGATCATAGTAAGAGACGATAAACCAGTAAGAAGGCAGATTTATATACCGAGTAGACAAAATAATCACGACCATTAATATTTTTCAGTTTCCAATACATATGGTTTTAGTTTCTGAGTTTGATTTTTTTTTTCCATTTTAGTGTGTTCTACATAGAAATTAGCGATACCTTTAGCATATGTATTGTAGCGTACCTCGGCTTCGATGACTTCAAAATAACTCAAATTAAGCCAAAATAAAAGAATGGCTGACACAGAAATACTGGCTATTGCCGTAAATGCAAAATAGAACAATTTAGTCAGGAAGCATTCCTAATACTCCAATTACATGCTATTTAAAAATAACAAGTCCGTATCGGTCGATAAAATTCCCTAAAATTATAGTCAAATTGAAGTTTATGTAGAGCAACATTATAGGCCGTCCTTCCCGTGTCAGTCCAAATCAAAAGGCGACCTAGCCCTCCCCCCCTCTCCTGTCGTAAGACCAGCCTGGTGGCTCCATCCCACACCTCCAAGATTGACAGAAGGGGGGGGCTAAGCAGATATCAGAGTCAGAGCATGCGCCGATTTATCATTGGAGTCGCCACGAGATAGTCAAGGTCAACGGGCTCAATTTATCTCAGCTGACGTAACTGTAAATAAAGAAGATAATAGCGCCTATTTCAATATATGAAGTTTAACCAAATAGCAACATTGAGATAAGGTAAGCGGAATCTTGGTCGACCTATTTTCGCCACACTTCCCCCCACGAACAAGTCGAGTCCCATGCCAATGAAATCGACTCAGAAGCCAAATGTGCTGGGAAAGTGCAGAATTTTGATATCATTTTGAATGGTAAATTCAAACACAATTATACAAAGAAAGTATCAACATTTGTCTCCCGCATCATATTCAGCAGTGGATTTGATTGAGAAATTCTAGACCAGTTAATTGACGAAGTTTGGCTGTGTAATCCATATTTCCAAATTCAATTTTTGTAACACTAAGCCTGGCATGGCCTAGGCTAGGCAACGGTAAAAGCCATACAATTTCTCTGAAAATTTCAGTCTCACAATGAAAAGGATGTCAAGCAATTTGACTCTTTTATAAAAAATAGGTGGGAACATTTGCCTGAACTTTTTGAAACATCAATTAAAATTTTTAGTATCACTGCTGATGACAATGATACAATTTAAGGCCTAAACTTAAAATACATTTTAAATGTAGCCTAACTGGTGCTACATGTTGTCAGTCAGCGGTAGCCTAATGGATATGGCGATGTATCACTCAACCTGAACATTAACAAATTACATTTTTTTTAAGATAGCCCAAAAGTATTTTTTTTAATGTTTTGTTTACAAAAAATATAACCAATGGCCGGAAAGATACGTAAATTTTGGTGTAACCTGGAACTATTGCTATTCAAAGGTTTTTTACTTCATAATGCATTTCTTTGAATTACCCAAAATGACATCCTAAAGTCCGAGAAAACCGGTTGCAGAAATAGTCTAAAGTGTGCATAAAGTAAAAATGGCCGCCATTTCAATGGACTTTTGCCTAACTCAGATCCGAGGGGTCGTAGAGATGTAATGTTTGTGTCTCTTACCCATGTTTTGGGGGTCTACAAACTCAAAGAGAACACTAATAGCATATGAGATGAGTGGTTTAGGCCGTACTTGCATAAATCCAATATGGCTGCCATTTTGCTGACTTTCTTGAAATGAGTTATGTTTGAAATTTGTTTTCTTGGTGTCCTGCTTATGTTATCAAAAACATGATATTAAGTTTGGCCATTTAAAGACTGGGACTCCAACTGATGAAATAATATATTTAAATATTTGTGGATTCAAACTTCTTGATCATTTTCAAAATATAAAGAACATCTAATACTCAGACATAACAATGACACATCAGAAGGAAAAATCCTTTTATTCAGGTACAGGCTTACTACTTGGTAGCTCAATGGCTTCATTTGCCAAAAGTTAAAGGGATTACTGAAATCTTTTCTGAACAGCTAGGAATATGAAGTTCTCCTTCATTGTATATAAGATCCAGCAAAGCTTTTTCATGCTGAAGTTTGCCTGGTATTGGCCCTGCTGCTATTAATTCCAGATAACTCTTAGTATACATTTTGTCCTGTCAGTTTCCGTTATCTGCTTTGAACTTTTTGGTTTAGTAATTAAAAAATAAACATTTAGAACCAAAGATAGTCACCCAAAATGCGTAATTTCCAAGTTAGAGGTGAATCGGATTTTTGTTTCATGCAGTAACATTTAATGCACAATAACAGTGTCATAGGATACGTGTTATTAACAAACAAATTCCAGATCCGAATTTTATAACAAAGTTGTGATTTTCTATACGGACTTCGAGTTGAGCTAGTTATTTCACACAGGGATTAGTATATGGCCAGCAGTGCAATATGCAAAAAACATGATTTAGTTAAAATGAAGTGCCCCTCATCGGGAATCTGAGTCGCCTTTAACGATACCACAAATCTGGTAGTAGGTTGATTTTTTCGTTGATTTATCAGCCATTTCTGTCCCATTCATCCTTGAGGGTGTCAACTGCTACTCTTTCCCATTTTTGGATATGTTTGATGGAAAGCATTGACTTCTATCATTACTGATATGATACCAGGAGAGATGGACTACGTTTTTATTATGAGGTTTAAAGCACGTAATGTTGTTTTTTTCAAGGATTTATTTTTCTTTTGTTTAATATCACTACCATGTAAGACTGAATTCAGAAAAGACATTTTTGATGGAAAAAGGACAACTTCTATTTAGGCAAAATGCCACAATTATGAAACAATTATTTTTACTTTACAAACTTAAATTTGTCAATTAGACTGTCTATTTGTTGTTGTTTGAACATTTCAAAAGGTTTTTTTTCATTGCTGTAGTAGAAACATATATCAGCGAATAATTAACCACCAAGGTATTTGTGTTAAGTGGAATATTTGTGAAAGATGCAAATGTGCCTATCTCAACAGGTAACCTCTGATTGTTACACACCCTTAACGATTGCTTCTGATTGACATATTCCCTTATGTGATTTCCTGCCCCAAACACCATAACCCTAACCTACCGTCTAGACCCCCCATATTGTTAAAAAGAACATCATGTTCTGGTAAAAATGGACAGAGAATCAGTACCAAGCTACTAACCTTTTAAAACATTATAGCACACTAGGACGCATATGCCCACAATTTTAAGCATATCGCAAACCATTTTTGTACTTTTTAATTTGGAAAAATAATAACCTATTTAAGATTTAGATTTTTAAAATGCTATGGATGGAATTGGATATGTTGCCTCACTCGTGTTTTTTTCTCCTGGTGCCAAAAAATTTGTGATTGTATCGCAAATGTTTTTAGGTATTTATAGCTTTTGAGCACATTTATTGAAAAAATTTGGACCCACCACCGTACAAGGGGAAGAGCAAGCCGCCTAAATTGAGGGGATTGGTGAAGCCTCCTATACTTTACTATGTAAATTGTTACACCATATATTTGCTCTTAAAACAAAAGGTTTCATGTTAATAACAACTTCATTTTTATTATGTTATGTTACAATTTTATGGTAATTTGAGCCCAAAAATTCAAATTTTTCCTAACCTTTGTACACAAACTGATTTCACCAAATTTTGCAAGGGCGCCGTTTATTATGACAACTAGAAGCCGATGCTGGGAATTTTTGGTAACGTTTTTGGTATCACTGGATACAGAAAACCCTAGCTATCCCATGATGCACAAAACCAAGTTCACAGGGTTGTCTATGGGAAATATATGGAGTTACATCAACCCCCCCCCCTTGTTAGACATGTTACCAAAATAACATGATAAGGATGTTAAGCAATATCGTAAATATTTATAAGTTGCTATAATGTAGATTAGATTAAAGGGCCATGGTCAGATTACTCGTCCCCAGAAGCCCCGATTTTACTGGAAGTGTCAAAAGTTTGGTAGATGTGAAAGCTACTGTTTTTCTTCATTACGCTGTGAACTCTTTGGGCTAAAGTATATTTGGTTTGATGGTTTCAATATAGCGAATATTGATTTTAACACAGTACTCATGGGATGACAAAATCACATTTCATATCTCACATCAAAATGGGTTGGAATATCGGCCCGAAACTTTAAGGTGGGGTTTGGGGGTTGAAGGCCATTCTGTCCATATAGAACTATATACTTAAATAGGGTATCCCCCTTTAAAATTAATGGTATCACATTGCCATTCTTCACGGCAGGAACTTGATCCTGAAGCAGGAAATGATTCTCATGGTTTAGGACTGGTATATAAAATTGACAATATATTGTTCAGTTGTTTTGTTTATTCTTACCAATATTTGGTGCAATCGTGGCAAGTTAAAAATTGCCACGATCTTAGGACTATCATTATTACCATTGGCTTGCTGTCTTGTCATTTTGGATTTATTTAATTAAGGTAAGAATGTGTCTCATCATTCACATTATACAATTTACATTGCACTAATTGATCACAGAAATTATGTGTTATAGACACAAGATTTAAACAAAACAATGACTTCCTTTGTGACTCATATTTCGAGATGTGGACAAAAATCTATCAAAAATGGCGCCATTTGGATTACTGCAAATTAAGCCTGACCAAACATCCTATGGCTATTAGTACTGTCATAATTTGTGTTCACAGACCTTGAAATATGGGTATAGATACCGAATTAGTTCGGTCCGAGTCCTCAGAACCAAGATATTAACAAAAATCTATCAAAATGGCGGCCATTTTGAATTTAATGGCAAATTAGCATATTCTGCAACTCGGATTTCCTCGGACTTTTAGTATTTATTTTCTTACCTTAAAGAAAATGCATTGTGCAAAAAAACCTTTGATGCATTTGTTCCAGGTCAAACATCAATTTGCTTGGAGCGAAAATATAAGTTTTCAGCATGATCATTACCATCAATTAACAATATATATACACAATAAGAATCAAATTTATAAAAACAGTTCCAAAGTTCATTGGTGGATGAAGACTTGATGCTACAGAATCATGATGAAAATTTCTAAAAGTCCCAAAGTCAAATTAAACTTCCACAGGAGGGTGTTCTGTCTCCGAACAACTGTAGACTACTCTGGTTCCATCCTTGAGGAATGCAGATTCCACGGTGTGCCTGAATATGATCCCTCGGGTGAGCTTCACGATGTCTTTCTGCCGTGTACGCCGCACACATTCTTCTGAGTTTTTGGCTCTGGTGATTTCCTGTTGCACTCGGCGTCCATCCTCCGTGCTTCTTGGGAATTTGCCAGCGGCTGCCATGAATCTTGAATCCTGGAGGTCAATATCTGACGTGGCGTGGAAGGTCGATTTCACCACCGCGCTATCGTGGTCCGGGGTAATCGGAGCCGGGGCTGGAGCCTGGGGCAAAGCTGGTAGTTCCAAGGAGCCATATTCAGATACAAAGTTCTGAATCTCTGAGTCCGAGGGTTACAAAAGTTCTTCCATGGGTGGATACAATTCAGCATGTTCAGCATCCACCGCTATCTGAGGTTGCAGCTGGATGACATTGCCAGTGTACGTATCTTCCGTAGAACCGAAGGTTACGGTGGTGCTCAATTCACCAGCTGAGGGCATGGTAGTGGTCCTCGGAGGGTTGATAGGTCTGCTTTGAACCATGGACTTTCTCCCCCTGACACAGTTTGGATTATTTGATAAGTGTCTATTCAGAGTGAACTTTCTTGCAAATGTATTTTGGCAAGTGAAACACTTGAATTCACCCTTGGCTTGCCTGCCTGATCTTTGGTGTCAGATGTAGGATGAACTTCGTTCATGTGTTCCCTCAGTAGTTTCCAAGAACTGAAATTGACCTTGCATGGGTTGCACCCGAAGCTGTAAATATTACCTTGCGGATTCATGATGTTTTGTTGATTTGTTCAATGTCAAAGAAGCAATGACTAATTATTTTATTTTGTCTTTTTATTCCCATTAAATTTGCTACCTTTTAGCGGGATTAGGGCGCCCCCTTTCCTTGGCGCTGTATTCCCTGCACTCCGTGCACTGCACTTTGCACTTGCACTTGCACTTCCCGCCACGGTGCAACATATTTTTACACTTGCACTTACAGTTTGGCGCCGATCAACAGCGTTTCATACGTGTACTTAATAATTTTAATATTGTGTGTATTGAGATCGTAAATTTGCTTTAGTTTCATTTAGTTTATTTTTTTTTTAATTTCTTTTCTTTCATAACAATCCAATACTGTACACATAAGCCCTACACTGTTCACATGTTTTATTTCTCATTTTATCCTTATTTACAAGTTAAATAACGTGTATTTCCATACAGCTTAAACGACAATGTTTACTTTCTTATTGCTTTATTAGTTCTACAGTGCGGATATAATGTATGGAGTTCTGATTTGTCTCTATATTTTGAAACTGAAGATTCAAATTCATGAACTCTGCCGCAATAAGACTTTATCATTTTAATCTTGCCGTCTTTCTTGGCATAGGCCTACTCAGTCATTTTCTCGGAAAGATCTTATTTTCGCTCTCTCCCTCAAAAGTTAAACTGCAAGCATGAGTCAGTTTTCCTTTTGGTTTGATTGTTTATTTGTTTAATAACTGCTTTACAGGCTTTGCCTGGGGTAAATTTGCCTGTCGCTTTGCCTGCTTTACAGGCTTTGCCTGGGGTAAATAAAAATTCAAATAGGAATACATATACAAATATACAATATCCTTGCTTATTCTTTCTCTGCTAAGTCGTATTTCCGTAGCCATTCTGGTTTGATATTGGTCTATCAACTATTCTACAATAGACTCAATATGGTTACGCCCGGTTATTACGGAAAACTTTTTTTTTTTCATTCACATTTTATTTTATTAATCTTTCCATCCACAGTCCAGGCAATGTTTAACAATGTTAATAATGGGTTGAACATTTTACAAAAAACACAGCAAGTTTTGGAATATTACATCAGACATTTTCTTCAAATACGTATTTCCAATTATGCCATCTGGTATTGAAAGTGTGTGGTTTAAAATTTGTGTTAAACATACACTTTTCTTTGTGGTACAAATTGATCAGATCATTTTTCCCATATCTAAAAGAAGGTCTCTCACCTTTAATCTTACTTTTATAAATACAGAATTTTATGACCAGAAGGATATTATTGAATACATGGTCTTTGTAAGTGTAATTACCAAACAGTACCAGCTCCTTACTCAGAACAATATTGACATCTAGTTTAACCTGAACCCAATGATGAAAATCATTCCAAACTTTCTGAGTAAATCTACAGTCCCAAAACAAATGGATTATACTCTCGTCATCCCCACCACAAAAGGTGCACAAAGGATTATTGACTTCCCAATTTGACTAAGAGAGTATTTGTACCCAAAATCCTGTTTAGGAGCCAAAACTGGAACCAACGCAGTTTTACTTCATAAGTACACTTCCAATTGTAGTAACACATCTTAAGCCAATCTATTTCAGAAAATTGTGGTGCTAAAAGCAGGTTCCATTTCTCAATACACTTATATTGAACCTTCTTTTCTGTTAAAAAGATATTATAGAAACGTTTACACCCTTTTGCATCTTTAAGAATGGTGTTGACAAAATAACCCCGAAATGGCATTGCAAGAGAATTTTTTGCTGTATTTAAAAGATGAGCAAATGGTTTTTCAATCGCCTTTTTTATGCCATAAAGAGTAAGAAAATTGGTTCTAAGATTAAATTTTTCAAAATCCCATTTACAGATAAATAAAACCATCAAGGGTTAACAAATCATTGATATATAGAATAAACCAATGTTTATAACAATCTTATAAAGGACGACTTGTTACCCACCTTATTTTTAGTCATTATGCACTATGGAACTAAAAGAAAACCTCATTCTCTCTGTGGGTACAGCAATATTGCGAAATCTTTCCATCTATAAAACAACTTTTTGCAGAAAGTGGGTATACATTTCCCTTTGAAATAATCTGTTCCAGTATACATCAGAGGAATCGTCAAAATAAGGTAGGTGTACCTCACTTAAATCAACAATTAAAACATTTTTATTCTTTTTTCATTTATCATCTGAACCATTAACTTTAGTAATGCATGTGTACGTAATCTTAAGTGCTTTGGTAAAAGGTTCAAATTGAATCATACTTTGCACCACCCTAAACAGGAAGCGCCATTTGATTTCTACTATTCTATCTACTCTTTAACTACCCCAAACACAATAAAACTTTGTATTAATAGCCTTTAACCATATCGTTATTTGGGTAGAAAGCGACAGAATCAGTTGAGATCAACTTTTGGTAACAAAAGATTTTGACCCTAAGCAATTCTACTAGTACTGGTCAGGAACCATCTTTATATTATCGGAAAACCTTATATCTAATTTTTAAAGTAATTATCAGACATTTCTGAACTGGGTTGAACTATACTCATGCGACTTTATTGCAGCATCCTCTGCCTTTTTTCTTGGTAATAAATCCCAAATCAACATTTCAGAGGGATTATTTTCCTCTCATTCGAAAGGGTACATATATTTCTCAAGTGCTATAACTGCTTGTATTTATTTATTTATTTATTTCACAGTGGGTTCTACCTTAATCACACTTCAAGGAATAATATATATCTTTAGCTATTTGGCACCTGGCCCTTACACTAGGCCCAATTACTCAGACATGTTCTACTCATATCTTATCTCTAGACGTAGACTTTTATTAGTACGTTTATAGACAATTTCGGTCGTTTTACAAAACCATTTTATTTTTATATAAATTTATAATTTGTATTATAATTCAAATTTCCATACCCCGTTACGGAGATCAGGTAAAGGAAAGAATCCGGGCCGCGCCGGCCGACCCCTTACTATCTTCACTTCCTATGAGGGTATTTAATCTTCAAACTATAGGTTATCACCACATATTCACCTTTATAAATTTTTCCTCCTTCGGTTTTTTTACTTTTTTTATTTATTCTCCCTTTTTCCATGACTTTTCTATACCACTAGCAATCCGAGTTTGACTGTTATATTTACTTCTTTTTATTTCGTAAAACTAATCCCTGTAGCATAATCTGCTTTGCTTCGTCCATTCAGTTCGCAATAATTAATGATTTCACTTTAAAGATATCTTCTATAGCATTAAAGTCTTTAATTTTGAGGATTTTCTTGGGACGTTTACTTATCCGTCTCATATCTGTCTTTTCCTCCTCTTTTTCCTTGGTGTCTCTCTTGTTAGTCAATCATGGTTACTTTTTGGACGTCTATTCCTAGGTCCCTATTCTCTATTTCTCACTTTTGATTTTCTTCCTCTTCTCTGATGTCACGTGTCTCGCCACCTATATACCTAGCTCCCTTCCTCCCCATCTAGTCGACCTTTTCACTTTCGTTCTTTCACTTGTGGGTCAGGGTTTTCTGTGTTTCCTTTCTTTTTCAACCAATCGGCTTATTCAGTCCATATCTGGTTTGAGCCTGTTAAAGTGGTACAATTTTGGTTTGATCTAGCACATTGTATCCGATCTGTTCATCGCCATACCTTGTTATGACAATGAAGTAGCCTTCCCATTATTCTCTTTGAAGTTTTGGGGCTTCTCCTTTCTTTCTTTGATGGTTGTGTAACCACACACTCGGCGTCACCCTTTGGATCATAAAAGTGCTTCTTCCATTACTGCACAGCGATGGTCAGATCCTTTCGTTTTGTCTTCGCGGCTACTTTTCAAAAAATGTTCTCTGCATAGTCGTGGATGCTAGTACTTTTCTTTCAAGTTTTCACAGTACTGTGTTTCCATTCCACTGAACTCACTGTCTTCTGTGGGACTCTTATCCATGATCGATCAATGGGGAGTTCCACACTACGACCTAGCATCATTTTATTTGGGGAACAAGCTTAATTGGTATCATGCATAGCTGATCTGTATGCCATTGTCATAAGGTAGCTATTCATCCCCGTCCGCTCTGGTTTTCAGAAACGAACATAGATAGCATTGACTCAAGACTTTTATTCAGTCTTTTTCACATAAACCATCTGTCCTGGAGGTGCAATCCACTCGGTCCTCGTCTTATATCTAATGTCCAAAAGCTTACACTTTCTGTGAACAACTGTTCCTACAAAATCTCTTCCGTGATCTGACAAGAGTTGTCCCTAGGTACTCCTATCACATCGGCATACAAATTCTTCTACCAACACAGTGGCTACAGTACTAGCTTCTTGATTGGGAAGTGCGTATGCTTCTACCCACCTTGTAAAGTCGTCATGACTACTACAAATAATTTATTTTCCTCTATTACTTTCGGAGAGTGGACCCATAACATCAAGTGCTATTCTTTCTAATGGGGCCTACGTTTATGTTGGCATTGGTGCTCGGGCATTTTTGTGGGTGTTTTTTCCTAGAATTACATACAACCGCTCAACATGCTTTTAACAATAGAGTGCACTTCTCTATTGTATCCTACCCAGTAAAATCTTTCGCGGACACGTTTCTAGTTTTCCTTGATACCTGAAGTGTCCTGCTGTTTTTTGGTGTCATGAGTTTCTCTTGAGTATTTCTGTGCGTCTACTTTTGGGCTAAACTAGCTGCCAAGAAATTTTGTCTCCTACAACTGTTTATCCTTTCCCCTTCCTCCACGCTATACAAATAGTACAGAACTCCTTCTCCCTCTCATTTTCAAATCGGTCCCCATTGTGCCCCAATAAGCTTTCAATCAACTTGTCGTATTTTCTCCCTGAATCAAAAATCCGCCCAAGAGGTCTGTCTCTAACGTTCCTTCCAGTCTAATCAAGTTTCTTTATGTCAGCATCCTGTAACTGCGCTTGGCGCAAGCATCTTGGTACCATTTGATCATAAGTCTCAGAAAAATTTTCAGATTATTGATTGAAGTATAGTGCCAACTTCTACATCATCGCGGGTTTCACTGTTTTCTGATAACAGACATGTTGGTTGATTTTTGGACTTCACGCATAATATTCTATTTATCGAACTAGCAATTCTGTGTCTTTCTTCATTATGTCCCCCCCCCTGCCGTGAATTTTGATCGTTTACTGGTGTCTGTATTGTCGCACTTTGTTGACCTTGTTTCTGAATTGGGGACTTTTCTGCTGGTTCCATTTTCTCTCTGTTATCTTAGCTTTTGGCTGTCTTTGTACTATTTTGTCCTTTTCTTTTCTTTGCTTTCTTCTTTCTCTCCTTTTCTTCTCTTTCACCACCTTTTGGCAGGGTTGCACGGTTCTCCTACTTAAAACATCAAGCATTGACAGATGGGTCAGTCCCCTTTTCCTATGGTGTAATCTCAATCGTACTACTTAAAACTCAAGCCACCGCGCTGTTTGCCCCTCTTATTTTTTAAATGTCAATGAGCCACTTGAGGGCGCTATGGTCGGTTCTGATTATGAACTTTCGACCATACAAGCAGTGATGAAACTGCTTGACACTTGTGACAAGGGCCAAAACAGTTCTTTGCGTGTGACACAATATCTCTTTCACTTTACTCATGTTCTGCAAAGTTGCGATACTTTTTCACACTTCCATTTGATTTGTGATAAAAAACTGCCTATTCTTCCCTCGTCGACGCGTCGCAGTCTAATTCGTAATGTGGCCATACATGTTTGATAAGCCAGATAGGGGCTGTGATGTTGCTTCTTTCATTTCTTCAAAGCCTTCTGGCATTGTCTGTCCATTGAATTGTTTCCTTTTCTAGAATTGCAGAATAAAGGGTTTTTGCTATTTCTGAATATTTGGGGTATAAAGATCTATAATAAGAGACGAGACCTAACAAAGATCTAGTTTCTGTCACATTTGCCGGAGTGGGCCACTCTTGGACGTTTTCTACTTTCTGTGGGTCTGTACTAACTCACGTCTTTTGACACCACATGTCCTATAACCTCTCTCTTTCTTGTAAAAGAGTGCATTTTCTTAGGGTCCAATTTCAGATTTGCCTTTCTCCACGTCTCTCAGCACACTTTTCAACCTCTGTATGGCTTGTGAAAAATTTGTTGCATATTGAATAATGTCGTAAGTATATTAAGCATGTCTTCCCATTGTTAGGCCACTAAAACTTCCCATAGGCGAACTAAAACTGCGGTGCATTACACAAGCCGAAAGGGAGCACTTGAAATTCAACAAACCCATTCTGTGACAAAGGCTTCTTTTCTCTATCTCTTCCCGCTACTTCTACCTGCCAATATCCATTGCTAAATCAAGTGTTGAGAACCACCTTACCACGGTAAATAATCTAATAATCATCAATTCTTTTGTGACCATTCTAAAAACAAACGCAATACACCACCTAGTTGCTCCTGATTCTTTTGAAAGCCATTACCGTGTTAGAAGCCCAAGGGCTTTCAGAGGGTTTGATGATCCTTCGCGTTCTAAGCATATCTTGTAGTGTTTTCCTCTCATTTCTTTCATTTGTATGGGCTTACGTACGCCCTCACCCCTTTGTTTTATATGCGGGGCGTTCCGCCGTCTCTATTTTGTTGTAACTACCTTGTTCCTTAACCCTTACAAGGACGCTAGGCGATTTGGGAAAACAGTCCTCATAACTCTGTTAGCATTGAGCAAGTGCATGTTTTTTTGTTTCTTTTAATCATGTTCGCTACTACGTCTTTCAAAGAGATCTACCAATGATTTGGTAGGGGCTTACAGGTGGTTTTGAATCTTGTCTCCCTGTTAGAGTCTACTTGCGTAATTTACATTACGTTTTCTACTTCTACAGGATCTGGGGTGATAATTGCTTCTATCTCTTCTCCCATACCCGCCACTTATTTTTATGTAGAATTACTGGCTCATTCGTTGGGGTTTTCAAATTCTTGGGGTATATCCTCTTCTGCTTCGGTCCTACCAATGCTCTTGGCCACCATAATTGATGGTTTTTTCCACAAATGGTAGATGGGGTTCTACTAAACTCCCAGCACTGAATTTTCTGGTTTGGTAAACCAATCAGTCGCTCACTACCTTTCGTTTCTGGAGGCACTACCGTCTTTTGTTCAATGGCTACCCGGTAACAACCCCTACTTTTCACACACATGGTCATCGTCCTTTCGTTTTTTGTTCTCTTTGTCGATATATTTCCTTCTAGTCTTTCTTCTTCTTCCTTCAATCAGTGTCAATTTTCCTACTCCCAAGTCCTTCCCAATTGTAACTTCTGTAGAAAATATAACCGAGCAACCATCTTACTCATCTCTGCTACCCAGAGCTCATGCGCCACGCCATCAACCTAAATCCACAACAATTACCTTTCCTACAAAATGGTTAGGGCCGATCCATCAGCTACTTTTTAACTTTAAACTCAACGTTTGTAGATGTTGTCGGAATTTGGGGGCACTTCTGCAGGACTTGGGGGTTGATTATAGTATGCCCACACCCAGTATCATTAAAAAATTTACATGCACCCGTTATACTTCTGCTTTCACATAAAGCCCTCAATTACTAGTTGACATTTGGCTATTTTTCACTTTGTCCTCAGTTTGAATATTGGGTAAATACCGACATCTGCCCCTCGAGCTGGTCCCCTAATAGTTTCCTCCCTGATTTTTATTGTTGCGATTTGTTGTTGTTGCACTGGTTGCGCTTTGTACTTCACCTCCTGTTGGGCACTCTCCTTGCGAGATGACCCACTTCTCGCACACCCCCAGCACTCCCGGCCCGGTGCCTCGGTTCTGGTTGCAGCATTTTTCTTTTCTTCTCGGTGCCCTTTTCTTCTACCTGCCCGTGCACTTGGTGAGGGGTGCTTCATCACTGCGCCCCTGTGCTGCACCTTTGATCGGTCTCTCTTTCGCCCTCGATTATCAAGTTCTTGATCTGATTGATCAGACTTTCCATGATCTTGTTTTGACAATGTGGTGTTTGGTTTTTGATTCCACATAACCGCCCTGCCATGTTTATTTATGATGACGGAATGCTCCCCATTGGGTGTACCCAAATTTGCTCTGTTGTGTATTCGGGGAATGTGATCTTGTTTTCCTACCCCTTTTTGGAGCATTCTTTTGCTCTTTTAATTTGACGATTTCTTTTCCTGTTAGCTCTGTTGGCCACGTCTTTCTTTGTTCTTTGTCATTTTTAGTTTTTTACTTTTTGGTCTAACTGACCCATCACCTTTCCATACTTTCTTCCTTTTTCTGACACTGTCCTTCTAATTCTAGTAATTAACGATTACTTACTCTGTTCCAACAGTCTTCGATTGATTGCTGTCCTGGCGTAGAACTTCTCACCTCAATCCCTGGCGGATTCGGCCGGCGTGCATCTGCCATCCTGGGTTGTAATCCCGCCGCGGTTCACCTATTGTAGCGTACCTCGGCTTCGATGACTTCAAAATAATCACACTTACGGCCAAATAAAAGAAGGCTGGAACACAGGAAAACTGGCTCTTGAAGTAAATACAAAATAGAACAATTAATCAGGAAAGCATTCCTAATATCACAATACCGCTATTAAAAATAACCAAGTCCCTCTCGGTCGATAAAATTTTCTAAAATCTATAAAATTGAAGTTTATGGTAGAGCACAGTATAGTCAAGTACGGTCCCGTGGTCCGTCCAAATCAAAAAGGGCGACCTGCCCGTCCCCCTTCTCCTGTCGTAGACAAGCCTGGTGGCGCAATCACACACATCCAAAGATTGACAGGAGGGGGCAGCGGCTAAGTCAGATATCGAGTCAGAGCATGCGCCATTATCATTGGAGTCGCCACGGAGATAGTCAAGGTCAACGGTCTCAATTTATCTCAGCTGACGACACATGTAAATAAAGAAGATTAATAGCGCCTAATTTAAATTATGAAGTTAACCAAATAGCAAACATTGAGATAAGGTAACGGGAAAGCTGGACCTATTTTCGCCACAGTATGTAAGGGTTTGTTATTACTGTGCTTATCGGTCACTTTCTTTCATTGAGGTTTGAAATTTGAAAAACTTTATTATTTACTTCTCAGGAACCTTTATGTCGAATTTCCGGTGCAGTTTACTTCATCACGGAACCTGCTGTGATGTAAATTAACTATCAATATTGACCGGAGGGGGTGATGGTCTTTGCAGCTTGGTGTTATGGTATGTAGAACCAACTTATTCTTGTTGTGTTGAAGTCTATTATTCATTGTTAAATTTTGTTGATATTTATTTCTTCGGGTAATCACATTTTCATCTTTATTAAGACTTTTACTTTTAGTCTGAAGTTTGAGACTTAGATTCTATTGTCTAATCAAATTTTGCGGAGGTCATTTGGTATATTAAAGGACACTATTTAAAATATCTATTTATCTCGACGCCTATCTGATATAGATACAGTTCGACCTCACACACGCTGCAAGAAGATGTACGAAAAAAGTTATTACCAAACCAGATCTATGGTGGAAAGTTCATCACGTGGCAATCTATTTTACGTTTTATGTTGGGCGAAGTTTACGATCGGCGTATCATATGATGTAATGGCTTGATCATTTTATTAAAAACCGATTCTTTATTTACTTGGTAGAAATTACCACGTCTGATTTAAGCGCAGAAGATGGAATGGATTACACGGCTGTAACGGATGAGTCAATAACATTTGCTCTTGGGTTCCAACTTTGTCTGATACCAGCATTGCTATAAAAGCTGACACAAGTATGGAAGACACAGAAGTGTTTTTGACGCACACATGAATACTCCAGCAGGCGGGCGAAAGTCTTGCGTGATCTTTACAAGGCGTGGTGATCATAGAAGACGACGATAAACCTCGTAAGAATGCAGAATTTGTTACAGTGTAGACAAAAATAATCGAACATATATTTTAAGTTCCAATGCATTGGGTTTTAGGGTCTGGAAGTTTGATTTAGGATTCCATTGTAGTGAGTTCTACATAAAATTAGCGATTACCTTTTACCATATGTATGTGTAAGTGGGTTGTCTTACTGCCTTATCAGTAACTCCTTTTCCAGAATTGTTGCAATTTGAAATTTGAAAACTGTTCCGATTTACTTTCTCAGGAACTGGTATATTCCAGTGGACAGTTTACTTCATCACGGAGCCTGCTGCTGATGGTACATTAACTATCAATATGACCGGAGGGGTGAGTGTCTGCCAGTGGTAGTATTGGTATGTAGAACCAATTATTCCTTTTTTTTTGTTTTTGCAGTCTATTATCAATGCTAAAGTTTGTGTATATGTTTCGGGTCATCACATTTTCATCTTTTATGCACGACTTTTTACCTTTTTTAGTTTGAAAGTTTGAGACTTAGATTCGTCTGATCAAATTTGGCGGAGGTAATTTGATATATTAGGAACTATTTTAATAATAGTATTTATCTCAGACGATATCGATATAGATCAGTTCGACCTCCCACACGCTGCAAGAAGATGTACGAAAAAGTTTATTACCAAACAGATCTTGTGGAAAAAGTTCATCACGTGGCAATCTATTTTACTTTTAGTGGGCAAAGTTTACGATCGGCCGTATATATGATGATAAGGGCTTTGCTCATTTTATTAAAAACCGATGTCTTTATTTTATTGGTAGCAATTTACCCACGCCCCTCCGATTTAAGCGCAGAAGATGGAATGGAATTACAACGGCTGTAACGTGAGTCAATAACATTTGTATTGGTGCCCCTACTATGTATGATACCCCAGCATTGCTATCAAATCGCTGACACAAGTATGGGAAGAAAAGAAGTGTTTTTGTACACATTGAATACTCCAGCAGCGGGAGAAAGTCTTGGTGAGCTTACAAGGCGCTGGTGATCATAGAAGAAGACGATAAACCTCAGTAAGGGAATGCAGATTTATATACCGTGTAGAAAAATAATCACGAACATTATATTTTCAGTCCAATGCATTTGGTTTTAATTCTGAAGTTGCTTTATTTTGTTTCCATTTAGTTGTGTGAAGTTATACATAGAAATTAGCGCGAACCTTTACCATATGGATGTTAAGTGGGTTTGTTACTTGTATCAGTCAATCCCTCCTTTCCATGAATTGTTTGTAATTTGAAATTGAAATGGTTTTTATTTACTTAGCAGGCGAACCTGCGTATAATTTCCAGTGTGCGTTTACTTCATCACGGAACCTGCTGATGATGGTACATTAATATCAATATTGGACGGAGGGGTGTGGTCTGCAGCTGGTAGTATTGGTATGTAGAACCATTATCTTTTGTTTTGTCAGTTCTATTATCAATGCTACAGTTGATATATTTCTTCGTGTAATCAATTTTCATCTTTATTAACAATTTTTACTTTTAGTCTGAAGTTTGAGGACTTAGATTCTGTCTGATTAAATTTTGCGAGGGGGTATTTGATATATTAGGCACTATTTTAAAAATATAGTATGTGTGTGTCTCAGACGACTATCGAATTAGATCAGTTAGACCTCCACACGCTGCAAGAAGAGTACGAAAAAAGTTATTACCAAACAGATCTATGTTGAAGATTCATCCCATGGCCAATCTATTTTAGTTTTATGTTGGGCAAGTTTCGATCGGCGTTATCATATCTGCTAATGGCTGCTCATTTTAGTAAAACCGATTTTCTTATGTGTCATATTTTTTCCTGGTAGAAATTACCACGTTTCCGATTTAAGCGCATTGAAGCTGGAATGGATTACACGGCTGTAACGGATGAGTCAATAACATTTGCTATTGGTGCCACTACTTTGTCTGATAGCAGCATTGCAATAAAAGCTGACACAAGTTTGGAAGACACAGATAGATGTTTTTGATACATGAATACCCAGCAGCGGGCGAAAGTCTTGGTGATATTTACAAGGCGCTGGTGATCATAGAAGGACGACGATAAACCTAGTAAGAATGCAGATATATACCGTGTAGACAAAATAATAACGAACCATTATATTTTCAGGTTCATGCATTTTGGTTTATTTCTGAAGTTTGATTTTGCTTAAATTTTTAGTGAGTTCTACATAGATATTAGCGATACCTTTACCAGATGTATGTTGAAGTGGGTTTGTCTGTACTTGCTTTAGTCAGTTCACTTCCGAATTGTTTGCAATTGAATTTGAAAACTGTTCTTATTTCTTCTCAGGAAACTGGTGATAATTATCCAGTGTGCAGTGTACTTCAATCACGGAACCTGCTGCTGTGGTACATTAACTATACAATATTGACCGGAGGGGTGATGGTCTGCAGCTGGCTAGTATTGGTATGTAGAACCAATTCTTCTTTTTCTTTTACAGTCTATTATCAATGCTAAAGTTTGATAATTTCTTCGGGTAATCACATTTTCATCGTTTTTAAGACTTTTACTATTTTAGTCTGAAGGTTGGACTTAGTTCTATATGAAGACAGAAATTTGCGGAGGTAATTTGATATATTAGACCACTATTTTAAAATCTAGTATTAGCTCAGACGACTATCTTGATATAGACAGTTCGACCTCCCACACGCTGCAAGGGATGTACGAAAAAATTAGTACCAAAAGATCTATGTTGGAAAGCCTCACATGGCAATTATTGCGTTTTAGTTGGGCAAAGTTTACGATCGGCGTTTAATATGTGCTAATGGCCCTTGCTCTTTATTAAAAACACTGATTCTTTATTAATATTTTCTTGGTACAAATTATCTAGTCAGATTTAAGGCAGAAGATGAAGGAATCCACGGATGGTTAAACGGATGAGTCAAATTAACATTGCTATTGGTGCCACTACTTTGTCTGATACCAGCATTGCTATAAAAGCTGACACAAGTTTGGAAGACACAGAAGTGTTTTTGATAACATTGAATACTCCAGCAGCGGGCGAAAGT
The DNA here is from genome assembly GCA_023653785.1 of Ophioderma brevispina. Classification (NCBI taxonomy): domain Eukaryota; kingdom Metazoa; phylum Echinodermata; class Ophiuroidea; order Amphilepidida; family Ophiodermatidae; genus Ophioderma; species Ophioderma brevispina. Next base: position 19,494 of record JAMKCH010014335.1, read on the forward strand.
CTGGTGATCTTTACAAGGCGCTGGTGATCATAGAAGACGACGATAAACCTAGTAAGAATGCAGATTATATACCGTGTCGACAATAATCACGAACGTAATATTTTAGTTCAATGCATTTGGATTGCTTCTGAAGGTTTGATTGTAGTCTCAATTTGTTGAGTTCTACATAGAAAATTAGCGATACCTTTAACCATATGTATGTTACAGTGGGTTGTTCTTACTGCTTATCATTCACTTCATTTCCATGAACTGTTTGACAATTTGAAGTTGAAAAATGTGTCTTCATACTTTCTCAGGAACCTGGTAGAATTTCCGTGTGCCGTTACTTCATCACGGAGCCTGCTGCTGATGGTACATTAACTATCAATATTGACGGCGGGGTGATGTTGCTGCAAGCTGGTAGTATTGGTATGTAGAACCAATATTTTTTGTTTTGCAGTATATATTCAAGGTAATTTTGAATATTTCTTGGGTAATCAACATTTTCACTTTTTAGAATTTTTACTTTTTAGTCTGAAGTTGAGCTTAGATGCTGTTATGATCAAATTTGAAGAGTAATGGATATATTAAAGCGCTATTTAAAATATAGTATTTATCTCAGACGACTATCTATATTGATCAGGTTCGACTCCCAAAAGCTGCAAGAAGATGTACGAAAACGTTTATTACCAACAGAATCTATGTTTGAAAGTTCATCACATGGCAATCTATTTTACGTTTTATGTGCGCAAAGTTTACGATCGGCCTATCATATGCTGCTAATGACTGATCATTTATTTAACCGACTTTCATTATGTACGTAATATTTTTCCTTGGTAGAAATTACCACGTCCGATTTACGCGCAGAAGATGGGAAGGATTACACGCCGTAACGGATGTCAATAACATTTGCTATTGGCCAATAATATGTTCTGTACCAGCATTTATAAAAGGCGGACCAAAGTATGGAAGGACACAGAAGTGTTTTTGATAACATTGAATACTACAGCAGCGGGCGAAAGTCTTGGGTGATCGTTACAAGGCGCTGGTGATCATAGAAGGACGACGTTAACCTAGAAGAATGCAGAATTGGTAATACAGTGTAGACAAACTTATCACGAACATTATATTTTCAGTTTCCAATGCATTTTGGTTTTAGTTCTCCAGTTTGATTTTGCTTGCTTTTTAGTGAGTTCTACATAGAAATTACACGATACCTTTACCATATTATGTTAAGGGGGTTTAACGTCTTACTTGCTTATCGTCAATCCTTACCATGAATTGTTGCAATTTGAATTTGAAAAACGTTCTTATTACTTTTCAGGAACCTGGTATAATTGCAAGTGTGCAGTCAGTTTACTTCATCACGGAGCCTGCTGCTGATGGTACATTAACTATCAATATTGACCGGAGAGGTGATGTGTCTTGCAGCTGGTACTATTTATGTCGAAAAAAAAAAAAACCCCATTATTCTTTTTCTGTTGCTAGTCTATTATCAATGCTAAAGTTTGATATATTTCTTGGAGTACAATTTCATCTTCATTAAGACTTTTACTTTTTAGTCGGAGTTGAGACTTAGATCTGTCTGATCAATTTTGCGAGATAATTTGATATATTAGGCGCTATTTTAAAATATAGTATCTATCTCAGACGACTATCTGATTAGATCAGTTCGACCTCCCACACGCTGCAAGAAGATGTCGAAAAACGTTTCTTTCCAACGTTGGAAAGTTCATCACATGGCATCTATTGTACGTTTATGTTGAGTAAAGTTTACGATCGGCGTTTCATATGCTGCCAATGGCTTGCTCATTTTATTAAAAAAACCGATTTTCTTATTTACTTAATATTTTTCTTGTAAAAATTACCACGTTCCGATTTAAGCGCAGAAGATGGAATGGATTACACGGCAGTAACAGATGAGTCAATAACATTTGCTATTGGTGCCAACACTACTATTGTCTGATAACAGCATTGCAATAAAAGCTGACACAAGTATGGACGACACAGAAGTGTTTTTGATAACATTGAATACTTCAGCAGCGGGCGAAAGTCTTGGTGATCTTTACAAGCGCTGCTGGTGATCATAGTGGAAGACGACGATTAAAACCTAGAAGAATGCAGATTTATATTACGTTGTAGACAAAAATAATCACGAACATATATTTGCAGTTTCCAATTGCATATGGTTTTAGTTTGAAGTTTGGATTTTTTTACATTTTTAATGACGTTCTCATAGAAATTACGATACCTTACCAGAGGTCGTTAAGTGGGTTTGTCTTACTGCTTATCAGTCCTTCTTTCCATGAATATGTGCATTTGAAATTTGAAAACTGTTCTTATTTACTTTCTCAGGAACCTGTATAAAGTGCAGTGTGCAGTTTACTTCATCAACGACCGGCTGCTGATGGACCATTACCTATCAAAATTGACCGGAGGGGGTGATGTGTCTGGCAGCTGGTAGTATTGTGTATGTAGAACCAATTATTCTTTTTGTTTTTTTTGCAGTCTATTATCAATGCTAAAGTTTGATATATTTCTTCGAGTAATTCAATTTGATTATTTCATTAAGACTTTTTAATTTTTAGTCTGAATTTTGAGACTTAGATTCTGTCTGATCAATTTGCGGACGTAATTGATAGGGGAAATTGCCGGCCTTCGTCTTATATCATTTCGTCTAATATCCAAAATGTCTATGAGTCCATTTTGTCTAAAATCAATAGTCTAATGCCCACATACTCTAATTTCATTTTGTGATTAAACATTAGATAATTACCATTTCGTCTAATCACCACCTCGGCTAATACCATTTCGTATAATGCCCAGTTTGTATAATCACTACGTTGTCTACAACCATTTGGCTATGACATTTCGTCTACTACCCATTTGGTATTTATCATAGATGTCGACAACCATTTCGTCTAATGCCATTCGTTTCTACTGCCCATTTTGGTCTAGTCACCAGAGTCTAAACCATTTCGTCAATGTCATTTCGTATACTACCACTTGTTGGTTCTAATGACAGATTGTCTTAAAACCCATTTCGACTAATGCCATTTAGTATAATGCCCATCGTCTACTCCCCATTTGTTCTAACCAGAGGGCGGGCACCATAATACAATATAATAAACAAAACACGAAATGATGTTGCACATTATTATTCCGAATTTCAGACCTTTATACGTTACCTAGTTTTCTTAAAACATTGCCCATTCACACAATTCAAGCCTATTGTGATATGGTGAAGTTAACCTGTCATAATTTTATGATTGTCAAAAATGTCTGCAGAACATTGTTGGAATGTTGTCATGTTAAAATGTAGTTGGTGGTGATGCATTTTTATTTTCTTTTGTCTTATTTTCTTATCTAAATAAATAGAAATAAATCAAATCGAGATCGGACTGGCATATGTTGGCCAAAATGGTTAGAAACTAATATGAAAAGCCTTTTTCTTGAACACAGCTTTCTCTAAGCTAAAAATGATACAAGAAATACAACATTATACAAAATATTAATCTGAAGCCTATCCTTCAGTTGATCATGGCCTGAAAGAAATTGTTTTGGGTGGGACGAATCTCTGAAAAAAAAACAGACCTTTTTACGGACACCCCGTAGTAACTCTCGTACTGCTCCCAAATAAATATTCAGGTACTTAGTTTCATGCATAACAGACTGTGCGCCTTATAGGGCCAAGAAAAAACAAAACAAAACAACAATAATAACAAAAAAAACAAGTTTGGCTCAGAAGACGGCGTGGGAATTGCTTTACAATTGTTTACAATTGTGTTTTAGCGCATTATTATATCATTATTATTATTTTAGATTTTTACGCAATTGGAAACTCTTTAAAAAAAACACTTAAAAAAAGGAGGAAAGTTTTAGCGGCGGAAAAAAAATTAAAATGGGTCAAAATGCAATAAAAAAATTTTTGCATTTCGCGTTTGCCTATATCATTAACCCCTGCATTAAAATCTAGAAAGTTAATTTCAAATGTTAACCACTATTGTGTGAACTTTAAGTAGGGTATATCGTGTTTATAAACTTTTAGTTTGCCAGCTCATGTTCATCTTCCAACCAAAGCATCACAATGTATTAATTGACAAATTGTAGCACTGAGAGATCGGGGGGGATCACATATGAAATGGAAATGGGTGTAAGGCTGGCGCTTCAAAACCCAGGCATTCGGTGACAGCTGACGCAAAAAATAGGGGTCTTTGGGTGAGAGACCTCCAAAATGCCCCTCGCGTGCATTGAATTGAGTTTCGCTTCGTCATAGATTCTGCTAGAATCATGCATATAAGGCCCTCCCATTCTATAATACACAAAATATAATTACGGCCGCTTGAAACTCTAAAATAAAGACTGAAATACATTAGTGCTCGTTCACTGGTATCCACATTAACACAGTCCTCTGTGGCCCAGTGGTATTTCTCACGCCTAGAAATCGAGAGGCTCCGGGTTCGAGACCGTGTATTTTTCGTCTTTATTTAGTTCTGTGCTCGCCAGTTTCTCCGAGCTTCTATATAATATTTACCAAATTATATACCGGTGTCAAATGAGATAAATTCCCCCTAGAGAAATAGTCCAGGGATTGTGGTTCCTAGGGATAGTCGTCCTTCGGACCTCTAGCCCTAGGAATAGTAGCCCTTGTTTATTTTATTTTTAAGAAATATGCATATATCATAATTACATCTCTCAATTTTTCATTGTGTACTCATTTCTTTCCAGAGTATTTACACCCTTAACACATTTCCAACACATGGCATTTTCCATAATTTTACCCTTATTTTCTAAAACACATGCGCAAAATTGGACTTTCGCCTATTTTCTCTAGAAAATGCCCATTTTGTCGATTCGTGGACTTTATGACGTCATTGTGACGCCATACTAGGTATGTTGGTACTTATTTTGGTATCAATGGAAAGAAAAAGACCATAACCATCCACTGGTATCAAAATATCCCAAAGGGAGGTGGTAACCACACGCCCGGTCACCCCACCCCTTGGTAAACCATGTTTAAACAAAAAGGTTTAAGGTTCTTCAACGAACCAAAACGAGTTATTTAACTGCTGTGTAGCACCTTTTATGGTTCTGTTAGAAACCTTTTTTAGGGTTCTCAGATTCTTATGAACCATTTTTGAAGATTTCATTCTTAAGGGTTCCATATAGGGCCCCAGGGGAAAATTCTAAGTCACATTTTTTCTTAGTGTGCAGCAACAGCATACAATTAAAAATATTTTGAACTGATGAAATTAAAAATCTGTGTCACTTTTTTGTATTTAAAGGTGCAACGAGAGAGTTTGAGACACCCAAATATTGTGTCAAAATAGTAATTTCATATAGATTAGACACTGCATAGATTTCTTACCTGGTATTTGGCTACAGAAATGTCTTAAAAGAGAGAAAAAAGTAATTTTGATTTGTTTATTATTTCAATGTAAAACATATGCTGACACCTTATATGTGAAATTTCTCACTGCACCTTTAAGTTTCTTTTGTTATGCGAGCCAGTTTAACAGTTATACTAATTATTAAGGTTTGGAAGAACTCACTTCCTTTGTAGCTGAAATTTCTTTCTTTCTTTCTTTCTTTCTTCTTTCTTTCTTTCTTTCTTTCTTTCTTTCTTTCTTTCTTTCTTTCTTTCTTTCTTTCTTTCTTTCTTTCTTTCTTTCTTTCTTTCTTTCTTTCTTTCTTTCTTTCTTTCTTGCTTTCTTGAATCTAGTCAGACTGTCACTGACTAGTAATAATGAGTGAAATCTTGTTGGAATTCTTAACATTCCTCGGACTTGAACACAAATTCCTAAGAACCAGTAATTTACCTACCACATGGACAATAGTTCCTACAGACTAATAGTCCGTCCTCGTCGGACTTGGACATAACTCCTAAGGATCGATATTCTACCTTGAACCTGGACAATAGTTCCTCAAGACTTATAGTTCACCTATGAATTGGATACTAATTCCTAAGTACTTGCAGTCCATGTTGGACATGGACACTAATCCCTAAAGAACGATATTCCACCTCTGCTCTGTCAGGGCATCAATTTCTATAAGGACTAATAGCCAACCCATCTTCGGACCCGTCTTCTAAATCCTTTGGAGATGGACACTGCTTTGGACATGTGCTCAGGCCAGGGTGTGTTTAGTACTCGCATAAAAAGCCTGGTGTAGGGTGCCATGGTCCAGGTTTCCATATAACAGGATACCATCTACAACTTCAGCTTGGCTGAATTGGAGATACCAGATTGCCATTCATTTCAAGCTTGTCCTTTGCGTGACAGGAAGTCTTGCTGTGGGCAGGATAGGACCCTATGGTACCTGAAGTCCCTGACCTCTTTGAGTTGGGTACCGTCTGTAGTGCAGATAGGTTGATGATTATCTTCCTCATTGACGGCAATATAGTCCTTCTTTTTTTGCGTTTAGACTAAA
>JAMKCH010014336.1:0-45665 GCA_023653785.1 Ophioderma brevispina
CCGTCATATGTTCTTATCATGGTCTTGTGTTGCTGCTGCAAGTGTATCTCCACGGCCTGTAATCAATACATCATCCGCGATTATGTGTATGCCTGTGAGTCCATCCAGAGATTCAGCTTTTGCTGAAAAAGTTCAGGGGCAGGACTTATGCGATACGGCATTCGCAGATATTTCCATCTTCCCCAGGGCGACTGGAACGTTGTTAACTTTGAGGACTCGCTATCTAGCTGGTACTGGAGAAAGCCTTCTTTCAAATCGGCTTTGGAGAACACTTTAACACCATCCGATTGTGGTAGGATGTCTTCTATGACAGGGAGAGGGTAGTAGTTGCGTTTTAATGCACATTTAGGGGTTGAGGGTCGATACAGAGACAAAGTTTACCATTGCCCTTCTTGACACAACACAGGCTGGAACACCAGGTTCTTCAACTCTCAATTACTCCTTCCTTTTCAAGTCTTTCTAGTTCTGGTTTCAGCTTTGGCTGTACGGCCAACGGTACTCTACGCGGGGGTGCGGCATGGGGTGGCACGCTTTCATCCATGTGTAGTGTGACTGCACCGGGCATATATCCGCGACCACTGAAAACATCATGGTAAGTTTTGAAGATTTCTTTGGTGTCTGACGAGGATGTGACATCTGCTGTCGCGATCTCGTGCTCAATATCATCGCTGTCTCTTGCTATGTTTTCACGGTTAACAGTGATAAGCTCCATTTGTTGTGCTGCTTTTGACCTATCAGTGGGAGTTTGTGGGAGCCCTTCAACACAAAAACAAAAAAGGAACTAAGTACTTTTTACCAGTTTTATAGGCGCAACTTACATGTGCCAAGAACAGGGACCAAGTGGTTACCTTACATGTACAGTTTCTTGTCTGATTTTGTGAGCACTATGCCTGCTGGCACATATTTCTCAGGCAGGATGTTACATGTAGCGCCACAATCTACTTGCATAACCACTGGGTCACGACTCCTGTTGACATGCATGAGTGCAACTATCGTACCAGACACTTGTGATTAGTACTAGTATTCTCATTGACTTAATATGTACTGCAACGTCTTGTTCATTTGTCTGTACATGCAAGTCAATTTAAGAACACTCAACCTGACACTCAGTCTGTTGACTCTGATTCAGACTCCAAGGCTTTACATGGCTTGGTTTTATATTTTCTAGGTTTCTGGGCGATCAGCGTCCGCGCTGATCACTCTATTCGCTTGGGTTTTGACCTACATTTCAAATATCCTCTAAAATCTATATGTGTGATATCTTATGAAACGATGTGCAATTTTACGTCATGGATATGTACTTAATAAGATAGGCCTTGCGAAAACCTGAATGGACATTTACAAAAAGATATCAATGTTCAAAAGAGTAGAAATACAAGGCGATATTGGCGAAGGTTGGAAAAAGAATGCTAGTGGTTTTGAGGTTCACAGGAGCCTTAAATATCAAATCTAATATGCAATTATAAATGTAGTTTGGTCACAAAGTTATGAACACTATTGCCAAGGTATACATGAACTAAATAATTAACACAGAGTGAATAGGGCTTCAAATTCCTTCTACATTTACGATTTTTTGGTTTTTAAAGGAAAAAGTCTGTGACCAATCGAAAGAAAATACTACACCTCATTCGGAAACACATTCAAAGCTATACTACCCACCACACGATTGACCACCCAGATCTCACCAGCGAAATGGAAGAAGCATTTGGGATATTTTGCGATGGGCGTAAAGCATATACAAAGGATTTGGCACACAGTACAACTCCAAGATAATCATAACATTTTGCTTTAAAGTAATTATTATTTAAAGCCCTTTAAAAAGAATTCTTAGGAGCTTCGTCGCAAAAGTAAAGCTTTCCATTTCAGCAATATGGTCAACAATGACTTTTTATGTCACCCAGGACTAAAAATTTGAAATAAATCACCCACGTCATTGCACTACTTCAATTCTAATCATATACAAAATTAGAACATCATTAACCATGACATATTACTGTCATCCACCATATTACTCATAAATATTGACATTTTATTAGAAATGTTTGCAATGTATAGGCCTACTACAAAAATGAGATATCTGTCCGACTATGCGTTTTGACGCCTTTGACCTATGGAGCTGATTTGATTTTTGGCATGCAGTAGAAACAACCAAATGACAAGCCTGAGGGGGTTGTATCGGGTTTCAGGGTGACCCAAAAACAAGAGTCATCGAGAGGTAGATTTGCGTAGAAATGCCGATGACCACCAATCTGGCAAACAAACGAACCATAAACATGAGCAAAAGAACAAGTCTGAGGTTGGAAAAAAATAAAGGGTCACACAACACAGGGCAAAGGTTGCTTTCAATTTAGCAAGAAAAAAAAACCAAGTAAACATGAAAGCTGGGTGACATAGTTAAATCTATACTTAAGCAGATATTTTTGCAACCATTAAAACCACTGCCTCACTGTAAATACTGCCCGGGAAATTAATATTGCATAAGTAATGCACTGTCAACTGTCTAATTGTTGTCGGTACAATACACGAGTCGGTACATTCACAAATCTGTGCCCCCTCTCAACAAAATCCTGCTACGCCAATGGTGACGGTGCTGGAGTGCGGTGATCCTATCTCATGTTAATGGATTACGGTACTGAAGCATTGTTGCAGACTTCTGGAGTCGGTCAATGATCAGACTCGGTCATGGAGCCTGTGATAATCAAATCAATTAATTGGTTGATTGATATTGTGTTTGATATTGTTATGATATAAATCAATATAAAACAGGGTTTATGTGATTTAATATCTCGTTATGATTTTTTAATATCTTGTATGATTAAGATTTGTTATGATGATGTCAAAAGAGAATACAAGTTGTATTATTCATACATAATCTTATCAATGTGTTAATGAATTGTCTGTATATTATTATTCATGAATTGCAAAATTTTTGTATTATGGGCCGATGGCCTGAAATTCATGATAAAACTAACTAAATGTTAATTATGACTAGAGCAGAATGTCGTGTGATATTAGGCCTATATACGACAGGTTCATATTTCATCAGGATCAATCAACATTACTAGCAGGCAACCAAAAAAATTACGAAGCTCATAGAAGCTCATTATTAAAGGTGGCTGGGATGATTCTCATTAAAAATTCAGAGTCATTTTCCTCGAGGCTCCCTACATACAAGCAAATTACGAAAACGTCGGTTTTAAGTAATCAGTCCAACCGTTGGATACGTAAAATATTTGAAAACATTTTTATCCATAACATCAAAATGGAAATATTCTTAAAGGGCATTTCGTAATCCACAGCATAGTCCTCCCGATTTCCCTAAAAGAAATTGAGATTTTTTATATTCATTTGGAACCATTGGACTCAAGTATTACAAAGAAAGCGTATATCATCTTATACTAATACACTGTACGTGAGTTGAAACCTGATTTCACATACCATTTACATGGATTTTCCTCTTGACTTGCCCTTTCCTTTTTAAGGATTTTTTTTAGATTTCCCTTGGTTTCTACCTTTGAGTCTACTACTGCATATTACAATGGATAATGACCTTTGTTTCCACAAGATTTACACTTTCTGTTGTTGCAGGACAGTTACTTTACCTCCATTAGTGTGATAGTTACAGAATTTCAGGGTTTCAGCACTTCCTGTCTTTGTGTTCATGTGTTTGGTTCCGGACATAAACTTTAGTACGATCGTTAGCAGAACTAGAGTGCAACATTGATTTTGCTTGTTTGGCAGTTGCCTCTGCACTCTGTACCATCGTAAAGTGCAGAGCTCCAATCGTCAGCTTAAAGCTTCTGTCGCCCAATTCTTTTTCTCTGCAAGGGAGATTATTTCCTAAAATTGACCCAACATCATTCACAGTGGTACACAGTTTCTGTGTGTGGCACACACAGCACATAGTTGTTACACACCATTCAGCTGTTACTGGTATTTGGTCTTGTGTCAGAGTCCTCATAAATATTACCATGACCATGGTCATTGATAGTAAGATACTGACCCTGGTTGCACTATATTCATGATATGGGTCTGAAACCTGAAATGATACTAGTCCCTCCCCAAGCTTTGTAGACTACCAATATTTACATTTTCTGATGGGCTGAGTCAGATGTTGGACAATTCCACTGTGTAATGACTTCTATACCAATTTATATTCTAAACTAATGCTTCAATGTTATAACTCTGCATTGTGGTAACATTTACAATTGTTTGCATGTATATTTTAACACTGGTAAGCATAACTAATAATTTAGCAACTAATATTTTAATGTGTGTGAAACCGGCACCACTTTTGGTACAGCAATGTAATGACAGATATTCTACACAATAGTGATTCGGTTGCATTGGACAAGAAGTTCCATTTAACTGGTAATCATGATCACCTGTAATCTGTACTTGGTGTTTTCATGCAATGTGATTTCTACTTTCAATATAATCCAATGTCCCACAAAAAGTAGCACGAAACTGAGTGTCATTTGTTCACTTAAAGGTTGACCATTATGATTATGCATGCTGGCATTACATTCATTACAATACTAATTTCTGCATTTTTGACAGGTTTTAAATTAATTTAATAAATAAAGCTGTTGTTATGTAATTATTGACAAATTACAAACTAACATTTGTTCAAAAATCTCAATATTTGTTATCTTCACAAGTTTGTTGCACTTCAAAACAGAAGAGTGTCCTTTTAAGGAATCATCTCTTTAAGTGTTAGGTTGTATTGGGAGGAGAGGACCTTAACTGATTTTATTATAGCTCGATTATGGGGTTGAACATTGCATCAGGCTGTGGGTTTTCTATTGTATTTTTTTTGGCAGCATCTTCAGTTTCAGGTAGGTGACGTCTTACCAAGCACATCTAGTATTTCTTATTAAAACGGACGTTATATTACAGACCCAAAAACTGTTGATAAAAAAGAGAATTGATTGATAGGATATCTCCTTACCAAAAACACTCTTTGCTAATTTAAATAATTTCTTTACCAAAACAATTTGGCAATTAGAATGTGTCTTACCAAACCAATTTAAGGGCAGTTCAACCTTGAGCTCAGAGAGCCTTTTGGTTTGTGAACTTTGCAAAAATTTGACTTATTGTCTGTAAAAGTATACATTTCTAGAAGCAAATTGGACGTTGAACCCGATGATGGCATCAGAATTAATTGTAAAAAATGTTAGCTATTTTGAGAAAAATACTAATAAAACATTGATTTTGCCCCAAAAATGTTCAGACAGCATAACAAAAAACAATTTGAATTTCATGATTTCTTATTTTAGTTTTTAGAAACAAGACAAATTTGTTTAGCGGACGGTTTTTCATTTTTTAAAAATAGAGAGTACTTTGAATATAAGGGAAAATGTCAAAAAAGTGTGATTTTTACCTTTCTTTTCAAATTTGAGTAATATTGGAGAAATCTTTTAGTTACGAAATCGAAAAATGAAAAATGAGGAAAAAACGTCCCTAGAGAAGGCGAATGCTATCGTAGGAAAGTTAAACATTACCTTTAACTGCGGTATTTTTGGAGTATCTTGTCTGAAAAATTGCCAAATTTTGCGAAAATTGAACATTGAGAAATACGTGTTTTAGTAAAAAGGTGACTTTTCACGCCATCAAGCTGTCTCTTCTCAAAAAAAACCTTACCTTTTAACTTCAAAATGAGGATGTTGCGCAAGTGATGAAACTACCATCTTTATGCACTATTGACTCAAACCTCGAGCTCCTTTGTCGTCAATCCAAGAACTCAGTCCTGAAGCAAATTGAAATTTCAAATGGTCTTAATTAGCGCTTTGTTTACTTTTGGCAAATATTATTTTTTGTTTTTCCAAGATGCGTTCGCGCAAAAATACATAAAAACAGCGCACGCTTCATTTACGCAGCAAAAATTCAGCGCGCGACGCGATGGTGCCCCTTGCGCCTGACGGCGTGTAATGTGCTAAATTACGCGCGTTAAGAACCATGTGGGTTTGGACTTTAAATGGTCAAATAGCTTGTTTTAAATCGGCAAAAAAATACAACTCAGGATTTTTCTGCATTGGATAACGTTTGTTGGTACCATAGACACAGGTTGATGTTAAAATGGTGAAATCAGAAAATTTGTGGTAAAAACAAAAGGCACTAGGGTTAACACTGCCCTTAAGGCAGTTTTTGGGCTTTTCTCATCAAAACACAATTGATATACTAGTCATAACTTATTTTGATGCGCGTACCAATCAAATCTTTGTAAACATAAATATACGCACCTACAACGTGGGTCATTGATATCTCAAATGACCTCCGCGTGTGAGGTCATACGTATCATGACTCGCTGTTGTGACGTTTCAAGACTACAGATTCAAATTTGATAAAATATGGGCCCTGAAAGGATATATTTTTTTGTAGAGCCAGCGGTGTAACTGAAAAATGGAGAGAGCCATGATGTTGATGAAATGCAAAACAACAAGGGCAAGGTGCTAGTAACAACACTCCTAAATAATATTATATTAACCAACGGTAACCATGGGTAGCATGGGTAACAGAACAGTATACAATTAAACACAACTGGAATGGATGAAAATTCATTGCGAAATTACAGCTCGAACAGGCATCAAAATCGCCTTGCCAGTTACCGTTTTGGGAGTTATGCGGGTCATCATCTCAACCATGAATCAACAATTGTCATGGACGCTCTTGGTTCTCTATGTCGTATTTATATTCTTGATTACTTTTTTAGTATAAAATTAACTAACGCGGACAATCATATTGACACTTTGGAAGTAGAGGCCAGAAGGGGGGGGGGGGCGGAGGGTTGCTTATTAACTGCTGTGAAACTGCCCATGCATGCATTCCCCCCCATGCCCATCGTAGCAACCGCCCTCGCTGTACTTACTGCCACAAACGCTTTGCATGTTTGCATCACTTCATCGAAGATGTTTTCGAAACCTGAGAATTTGCAAAGTAAAACCCGTCATCAGTGGCGCGCCGAATGCGTGCCGTGGGCTTGGGCCCATACCGTTACGAAAGTGAGTTCCCCTCAATCAGGCATTTTAATTTAAAATACTATTTTAAAAAACAAAAACAATTGAGAATCACCCTTCTCGAGGCCGCCACGTCAAACAGTCATGACTATACTATAATCCTGACACTGACAGATTTTACGCAAATGTCTAAAATGCATTATTGCGTGAACTGGGCTGGGATTCCCCAAATCATAACCCATGCCATGGCAGGCATGACCTCTCTGGAGTTACAAACGTACTAACCTACTAGGTAGTCAAAATCTCGATGATTTCTTTAATTGGCCCTAAGTTAAAATTAGATAAGAGCCCTCTGAACAGAAAATAAAGTCGGATCAGAACAGCTGCGCAAGGAAAAATCACAGCGAGTCACGAGTGAACCAGGCATGCAGGTTGATTACTATACTAGTTAGGATGTACATCATGCATGTCAGGGTTGGTTTTTAAGCATGAAGTTTGACCTTAAGGCAGGCTAGGTATACCACATATAAATTAGGCGTCAAAACTAAAAAAGTAGGTCTAATCATATAAATATGTACTGAATTTTTTGCTTGAACACGGCAATACACGGTTATTTAATGATAAGGCATAAAAAAGTGTCCCAATACCTGACAGACGAACTCATCCAGATCTTAGCATGATTGACATTAGTACACGTCATTGACCCGCAACCAAACTCACCTTTAAACTACGAAGTGAGCACTATCGCTGTATGAGAAGACGAATTTGGCTTTGAATGTAACTGCGGGGCCAGAATGAATTTCTAATATATCCATGATTTGACAAGCTATCGATCGAGGCATGTCAAAATCGGCATGTACCATCATGACCAGGTTCCCCCGCGTCCTGACATGGCTGACAGTGGGGCAATCTACACGGCACCGCAGATCCAGATCGGATCGGATCTAGATCCAGTTTGCGTCTACAGCGGGCAAGATCCAGATCTCAATGCGTACATGGTGTATACACGCTTGGTTAGTGTGGCTGTCACTTTAAGTAAGCCGGCGTAGCTTTTATGTTACTCCGTAAAGTGTTTTCTCGATCACCAGGTTTACGCGTAGCCATATGTACACTTTACGCTTTCGAAAGGTCGCCGTACTTTCGCACATCACTGCGCCGTTTATAGTTCTTATAAAACGTTCCCTCCCTCCCATCTCAACGTGATCTGGACTCGGGAAACGGACCGATCTTGTATCTGCCGCTGCGTGTATATTGCCCCAATGTCATGGTGGTGTAGTCTGCGACAGTGTCAAGTCGCTCACAAATGCACGTGGAAAAATAGCCAGATACTTTGATTATCTGGACAGCAAACATACGTTTTCCAGAAACTAACGATGTATTATGATATTAAACATCCGCAATGCACGATGGACACAAGTAGAACACTTTTATTACGTGTCAAATTTCTTCTTAAAAAAATCCCGGGTAACTTATCTGACGGTGCCGCCGTAACAGAATAACAAATCCTGCTGTTGATTTGGCATAAAACTTGGCGGATTTTATTCAAAAAAGCTGCGCTGATTGGTCAAATGTTGTTGTCAACCGTATGACGTATGGGGAATACCTGTACTCGGAAGATCTTCCATTTTAGTATATGTGAGTTAGGGTTGCAAAAAAATAATGATTCATTGAAAAAACTGAATTGTTGGAATTTTCTGGCAGAAAATCCTTATAAAATACAAGTTTTAGTAACATTACATTTTATGAATGAAGGTTTAAAACCTTTGCAGCTAATGTTTTTTGGGGTGATTGTTTTTTCGTGTTATTGTTTTTTGGTTCTCTGAATTTTCCCTCGGGGGGGGCTGACTCCCCCCCTCGGGAAAATTCCTCGAACCAAACAATACCTCCGATCCCAAACAATCACCCCAAACATTAGCTGCGCGTTTTTTAACCTTAATAATATGTATGTGAACTCTAATTTGTTTGGCAACTTTTCCAAACACTAAGACTCAGTTTGTGCACTTTTCAATCTTTACCAAAAACACATATTAAGAACTTCATGTACACTCACTACAGAACTGCCACTGCATTACATAAGACTGCAGTTATTATTTTCCCTCCCTCCTCCTCCCTCCTCATTTTGTTAGCTTACAGAGACATGAGGAATTTCCAGGCAGAAGCGCCCCAATTTTCCTACTAACCCCGTTTTTTACTTATTTGGAATGCTTACCAATGTATTAGATCACACCTAAGTGAATAGCCGAATAACTCCGTCTTATTAAAAGAGTATGATATTTAGTAATTTTCTCTGTCGGCACAACAGAAAGTCAAAGCATGGTTTTTCTATGGTGAACGATTACGATAGCAGGCAGTTCAAAACAAGGTTTTTGCGGTTTTTCTTTTTGCCCTGTGTTTTCTGTAACCTTTGATGAAACTTTCTCTCGGGAGGTACGTGGTCCACAAACGATCCAGTGAAATTTGAGGAATTTGTATCCTAAAAAAATCTCCTCTCCCCTACTTAAACTCAGTGAAGTATTAATTTATCTAAACACTAGTACATTATTCATTACTCGAGCTTTGTATATACTCCTACTTTTTTTGTTTACTATCACAATCACCTCACACCGGCGATCGGGTCTTACTGTGGATACTTTTACCCACCCACTTTGTTTTTGTTTTCGCGTTGGACACGTGACATGTAGCACTTGCACCATAACATGTGAAAACGTGTGGCATACCAAATTAATTCCGTATTTTAAAGCTTCTGTGCCAATGTGAAAATATCAAATCATCACTTTTCTAATACTATATGTATAATATCTACTTGTTACATTAGCAGACCTTACTTAAGGGGCTTGTTCCGATCGCTTTGGGATTAAACTGGAAGTAGTAATAAATTTGATATCAGATGAAAGGGCCCCCCCCATATTTTTTTCTCATTGTTGTCCTGAAATTTT
Source organism: Ophioderma brevispina (assembly GCA_023653785.1). NCBI lineage: Eukaryota > Metazoa > Echinodermata > Ophiuroidea > Amphilepidida > Ophiodermatidae > Ophioderma > Ophioderma brevispina. The sequence goes on from JAMKCH010014336.1 coordinate 9,893, forward strand.
CAGCTTTCAAATCCATTTCTTTCTCCAGATATAGCGTCCAAAACGACGTTTGTGGGTAACACCATCAATATTAGCACAGTATGAATAGGGCGTTGCACTATTGCACTATGCATGATCGCGTCTAGCATCAAAACGCAAGTCTGTTGCCTCCACGGTACTTACTAAGATAGTCAGTGTTTACAAGAGTCAGGCTTCTCATAATCAAGTAGAAGAAACGATAGGACAAAATCGGAACAACCACCTTTAATTAGTACAGAGGATAGGCAGAGATAATTTAGACGTTAGTTCACACACTTTATTTCAATTCATGTGAACTACGAGTAAGTGCGCATTTTGTTGTCTCAAGCATTCGATTGATCTTCCTTGTTCTATGTGGGATCGACTACCAGGGGTCCGGCTACTAATACATCATCAACAAAAAGAACGAAAATCATTTTTATATGAAAATTATTCAGTACAATTGAGAATGTATTTGTTTTTTTTAAATATCTTTAGTTTTTTTGTTTTTTTTAACTACTTAGTTGTCCATTTATGCTGTTTTATGATTCACTTTTGCAGGACCTAACATCAAGGTCTATTTGATAATATTTGTACTCTTCTGGAAGATTAATCTATAGTGGAAGAAGAACTGTTTTTGAATAACTTTACAATCGCTACTTTAGCTGAATCGTAATCGACAGAAAAGCTAAGTAGGTGGTAATCTGAAGTTCAAATAGCTTTTATATTGATTTCTTCTTTCACTATTGTTTTATTTCTTTCATTTGTAACATGTACCACATGAGGCTGAGGTGTTTTCTAGAATTTTCCTTTGTTCCATTGGTCCTTTATTATTGGTTAATTAATTAACCACGAATAATTCATCAGACACCGTTATTTTTTTCGGAAGTGTCCAGATACCCTTTTGAAAAATAACGGAGTGATGAATAGTCATAGGTTTAAAAAACGGTCTCCTACGCTTTGTAACTAAAGACCAAAAAAAAGTACGCATGTCTACATACCCCCATAGGTTACAAACCGTGTGGTCTTGCACGAAAACATAAAAATTATATCATAGTTTTGTTTTCTTTCCAAATTTTGCTACCCTTCTGCCCCATTGCGATCAATATGCAACACAATACCTATTATAAGAAAATTCTCCCTTTTTACGAGTTGCACAACACTGCAAAAAAACTGGGGTGTTAAAATTTTAACAACCAGTCAGTGTCAAGTTTGGTTGGTGTTAGTTTTTGTGGTGTAAAATTTAGGAATTTTACCCACTCTGTTTGCTGCATAATTTTAACTATGGATGTTGGTGTTCTGTTTAGGATTTGTTAGAGGCAAGCAGTTATAATAGAAGCACAAAATAACAAAATCAGCATTTTCTACTAAATATCACACGTTTACAAATATAAATGTTAAACTCACCAAAGTTTGGTGTTAATTACACCAGAGGGTGGTCCCTTATTGGGACTCCGTGAGAGTGGTTAAATTACACCATTATGTCAATTTGGCACCCGGCATTGTTAAAAAATGATAACCATATGTGTGTAAAATTACACCAGCAGTGTTCTATCCTACTTTAACACCAAATTGTTGTTTAACATAACACTAACATGGTGTAATCAACACCAGGGGAGTGGTTCCCGTATTTACTCCAAGATGGTTAAAATAATACCCATGGTGTTAAAGTAACACTCCAGTTTTTTGCAGTGAAGGCGTTCTCCTCGAACCACAAAGGTCCACCGCTCGTCGCCGTAGGAGGAAAGTAACATAACTTAGAGAAGTTTTCATTGAACCGAGTAGGCCTCCTACAATAGCCCCCCCCCAAAAAGTTTTCAATATTTTGAGGCCCCCGATGACCATTGGTTTCATGACATAACACAACCATGCATATTGATTTGACTTGTATGACCCACATGACCTGGAAATGACCTTACAAAATTTTCTTCACTGAATATTGGACGGCACACCCAAGTTTCATCATCCTATTACATGTTTAGTGGATTTGACCTCGAATGACCGCACATGACCTTGAATGACCTTCCAATTTTCGGCATCGAATATTGAGCACAGCACCCACCAGTTTCATCATCCTACACATGTTTTAGAGATTTGACCTTGGATGACCCTGCATGACCGTGAAATGACCTTAAATTTTCGGCCTGAATATTGACTGCACCCAAGTTTCATCCTAAACCACAATTTACAAGGTTTATATGAATTTTTTTAACCACTTTGCCTTGGACCCCCATGGCAACATGACCCATCTCTCCTCCGAACTCATCCTCCGCCTCCACTTAAGCGGCATATATGATGCAAAGATGGACCCCATACTTCTTAGACAAAAGATATCGTTTGACAAGGGTTTATAGCAATTTAACCCTATTTTTACCATATTTTTTTGACCTCATTGACTTTGACCCAGACCCACTCTGATCCCACACAACGCGTACTTGGGATACATCTATGTTGCGAAGATGGACACCCACACTTGCTTAGTACCAAAGATATCTCGTGGGACACACACATGCACACACGGACGGGGAGCATTTCTATAGTCCCCCTTCATCAACAAAAGTTGGCGGGGGACCAATAAAAGCCATATTGATTTCATTCAGTGAAAGACCGCATTCTTCCTGTGAAGTGTGCGTCACTTAATGTATGGCCTGATGCATGGTTGTGTATTGTAACCTTGTAATAATGTCTACAGTTGCAACTTTGGAAATGTGACACATTTTCGTAAAATGCACATTGTATTGGCGATATCGATCACATGGAGCAACAAAGGTGTCAAAATTTGCAGAACAAAACAGACTATTGATATCATTTTATGTTTTTGCGCATATACCAATGGTTTGTAACTTATGGGGTATTTAGACATGCTGCGTTACTTTTTTTTGGGTCTTATAATGGACAGTTGAACAAAAGAAGCACAAATGGATAATGATGAAAAGGGCTAGACGTATATGTGTGGAAATTGTGACAAGGCCTTTAAACAAGAAGCATCATGAAATGACACACAGGAGAAAAACCTCATAGTTTAAATAGTGTAGTGAAAGTTTCATCACAAAACAGATGAAGGATCATCACAAAATGAAACACTGCAGTAAATGATTCATTGATCACTAAGTTCTAAAAGATCCAACATGAAATGATACACACAGCAGAAAACCTTGTAAGTGTACATACTGCGATACGTCTTTTAAACACATAGTTGAGGTATTACTGCACGATTCTTGGAGATTTTGGCCCGAAATCATGCTCCAGGAGCATATATTTTCAACTCGTCTTATAGGGGCGCTATTCATTATGTGTGCGCTTTATTCCGTTAATGTTTATATTGAAGTATTACAAAAGAACGACTTCCTGCCGGCTCGGATTGCGTGGCATGTGTCTGTGGGTGCTCGTCTTGTTATCTAAAGGTCGTGGGTTCGATTCCCACTCCAGGAACAAAATTTGACTTTATGATTTTATTTGTATTTTAGAGTTGGAGATTGGAATCATAAAAACAGTTGTGGATTGAAGTAGAAAATATGAATAGCGCCTTTCGAATAATAGCCTGGGTCTGGTCCTGGAGCATGAATTTTCGGGCAATAATCTCCGCATGCTTACTGCAACCGACCGAGTATAATCCCTTGCTCGAGTAAATAAAGACAATCCCACCCCTAAGTTTTAGGAAAATTTCAGGAAATTCTAAAGATACATTTATAATCCCATGCCAAAAATTTGGCCCTATACTGACTGCAAACTTCGAAACTATTTCAAACAAACGTTTTGCCTTGGCATTCAATGATTTCTTTTCTAATTGAATGCCATTTTAATGTTTCTTATGACATCTGGAACCTTAAAAGTTTGTGAAAAACATACATTTAAGAGTAGAACACAACAAAGTGTCAATATTCCAGAAGACTGTTTCTGATTCAACACTCTCAAGGATTTCTACTTCACTCAAACGGAATTCTTCTACAATATTTTTCCAAATTCAGTTAAAAAATAGCATCATTGAAAATTATTCAGTTTTTTTTTTTAAAAATCAGGACAAAATATTTTTTGATGGATTGATTTCTGAACTAAAAGAAGAATAATTTTGAAACCAGGTCATGTGTAAGGTCAGAGGGGGCCTAATGAGGAGAATAATTCCTATTTTTTTCACTTTTCTGGTTTTCCATTATGACATTTCTAAAATAAGGAGTCAACAGTCTGAGTCTTCAAAATTCAGAGTCATGAAGTGGGTGTAATAGTGTATAATGTGGCGAGTACGGCCCTTTTATAATAATGGCAAAAGGGCGTAACTCGAGTTACACACAAAAACACCTTTTGCCTTGAAAGGGGTGTCCTGCAAAACAATGCATTATGGGAAACCATATTTTTGTAAAAATATTTTAGCATTACTTAGGCTCAACATTTAAAAAGAAAAATGTATCCCATAATGCATAGGTTTTGCAGGATGGCCCTTTCAATGCAAAAGGGCGTAAACATCAAGTTACGCCTTTGTTGCCACATAAAGGGGCCCGCGTAGGCCAAGGTTTTGACTCTCGGCTTTTGGACAAATATTAGAGCATTATCCCACCCCGATTTTTCAAGGTATTTTCACAGCTTTCAAAAATCAATCGTCCTTGGACTGCTTTTGTCGCTTGCCATCACAGTTAGTGAATGATATGGCCTAACATCACCTTTGCCTTGCTATGGGATGTTGGACCTCATAACAAATGAGGGTTAGCAAGTAAACTCCATAACCAAGTTTGGTTCCAATTGAACTTCACTATTTCAATAATTATGAGGTCAATTATTCATGTTTTACTTGCCTTGGACACATCTTGTATAAACATGAACATCTTAACCTACCCTTTATTTCGTAAATAACCTTGGCTTGCCAAAGTGGATTAACAGCAAAAGAAAATATTTTTGGTATTTACCTTAGTCTTGCCACGACTAAGGTCCTGTATTCCAGTCATTTCTTCTTCTTCTTCTTCTTCTTCTTCTTCTTTCCTATGCTCCTTTAAATTACTACTAGTACCAAACGGTTGACCCCATATCAACAAAGTTGGTCAGAAGAACCACTGACCCAAGTTCATATGGGGTGGGTTGTTCTCAGATTGGGTCAAAGGTTTTTTCACATAGCCGTGAAAGTTAGCGCCATTTTGTTAAAAATCTTCCAAAAGCCCTACTGTCCTACAAACAACAAGCTATAGATTCCAAATTTGTTCACAAGAATCCTTAGACAATCCGTCATATAGGATGTACACAGATATACGATCGGAGTTCATTAACCATTCAAAATGGCGGCCATATCTAATTTAATATGGCAAAATGCTTTATTATCTCAAAACGATAAGACTTGGATAGGTGATGTCTGTGCAAAAGTTGGGAATAGGCGGAGAGGAATCATAAGACAGAATATTGGCTCCAAGGTCATCTGTATTAAACGCAAATGAGCTAATTAATATGCACAAACACTAAACTATAACCAAAATAGGTATAAATGTCATATTTGGTAACAAGACCCACTGGATAGAGTCTATTATCCGTTGCTCACAACATGGGGTCAAAGGTCAAATGGGGTCATCTGTGGGGTCAAATCTGAAAGAAGCTTAAATGACTAATCTAATTATGCCATCATGATGGCATCGATGAATTATGAAAAAGAGTCCGCAGTGACCCCGCTCTGTGACCATCGTTTAGGGGTCAAAGGTCAAAATATGCCAAATATTAAAATGGCCCAGATGCAAAAAATACCATATCCAATGCCTTCCAATCTGAGGGATTAAGAAAGATGAAATAAAGTCTACAGTGACCCTGTATTATGGCAATGGTTAAGGTTCAAAGGTCACATTCCAAATGTGCAAAAGGTCACGACTAAGGTTCTGCTTTGGCACAAAGTCTCTGTTATGGATCTCATCCAGGCTCCATTCAATCGTTTCTCCTTTTACAGCCTTAATTATTGTTACTAGCCAACACCCTACTCAAAACATGTTGTTTTTGTTATATTTCTTATCAGGCATGATGATGACACCAGAAAGACAAAGGAAATTTAAACAGCCCTATAGGAGGATGATCAATGACTTGCCCCGTTACCTGTCACACATTCGTAATCATGATGAGCATCAAACCATACTGGTTTGACAATCCATGGCTTCACATAAAGGCAGATGGGGGTTCCACTACTGAGCTTCACAAAAGAGATTGTCAACAGCAAGCAAAAAATAAAGTCAAACAGGCAGTAAGGCCAGATGTGAAAAAATGACACACACAGGAAAACCTTATAAATGTACATATTGTGCCAAGTCCTTTATACAAATTTGACAACAAGAAAGTACATGAAATGACCCGCACAGGAGAGAAACCTCATCAATGTAATCTGCAGTACAAGGTTTTACTGCCAAAACGGAGAAGGAAAGAAGACATGAAATGAAACACACAGGAAAAAAAAAAACATCAATTGTAAATACTGTAGTAAGAGCTTTCATCACAAAAAAACAGCGGAAGAACATCCTGAAATGACACACACAGGAGAAAAAAACTATCGTGTAAATATTGCAGTAAGGTTTCTCACCCCAAAACAGAAGAAGACCCAACATGAAATGACACACACAGGAAGAGAAAAAAACCTCATCATTGTAAATACTGCAGTAAAGGTTTCATCACACAACAAAGCGGAAGGAATGTCATGAAATGACACACACGGGAGAAAAGCCTCATCAGTGTAAACACTGTAGTAGAAGATTTGCCTCAAAGTATCAAAGGAAATGCCATGAAATGCCACACACAGGAGAGAAAACCTTACGAGTGTGGATAGGGCAGCCTGGCATTTGTGCAATAGGAGACAAGAAGCAGCATGAAATGACACACACAGGAGAGAAACCTTTTTAAGTGTAATATTGTGTTAAATTCTTTAGAGTTTGTTAAATCATAAGCGTTCTTCTACATGAATGTTAATACAGGAATAAGCCCCAAAGTTGAATATTGCAACAAAGCCTTCAGCCAATCTAGTAACAAGAAATCAGCATTGAAATGACCACAACACAGGAGAAAAACCTCATAAAGTAAATACTCTGCAGTAAAGGTTTATCGCAAAACGGGAGAAGGAAGAACATGAAATGACACCACACAGGAGAAAAACCTCATCAGTGTAAACCACGTGGTAAAGGTTTTAACTCAAAAGGCGCCAAGGAAACATGAAATGGACACACAAGGAGAAGAACCACATCAGTGGTACTACTGTAGTAGAAGATTTGCCTCAAAGTATCAAAGGAAAATACCTGCCATGAAAGACACAACCCAGGAGAGAAACCTCATCATTGTAAATATCTGTGTTAAGTCCTTTAGACGTTTTGATGGTAAGCGTCTTCATGAAATGATTGGACGGAAATAAGCCCATTAAGTGTAAATATTGCAACAAAACCTACCAATCTAATAAACAAAAAACAGCATAAATGACACCAACGGAGAAAAACCTCATCAGTGTAAACCACTGTAATAAAGGTTATGTAAAAAAAAAAAAGTTCAAGGAACGTCATGAAATGACACCCACCAGAATAGAAGAGAAACCTCATCAGTGTAAACACGTAAGAAGGTTTTACGCAAAAAGGGACAAAGAACATCATGAATTGACCACACACAGGAGAAAAACCTCATCAGTGTTGTAAATATTGCAACAAGTCTTTCAACCAGCATGGGAACAAGACTCAACATGAAACTAGAGCGAGATTGTCCTTTGAGAAAGGATGACTATATCATGCGGAGGGGGCGGAAATTGATTTCAGGTGTTGTCGAATTGCATTTGGAAAAAAAGTACCAAACCTTTTTATTGACTTGTAACAGGAATTTGTTAACATTACTGTCAGAAATTAAATGATAATTCATTAAGATTCTAAAGGACTGTTTAGTTTGTTGTTTGTGACTGAGAGATGTTTTAAGTGAACTTAACAAACAATAAAACAAAATGTGTACCCATACGTGATAAGCACGAACAGATTACAGGGATGCATTAGCTATAAGATGATGCAAAGTCTTTCTTTGTCAGAGGCCTCATTGGTATCTGGTAGAATCCGGACTTCACAGTAAACCACGGCTTTCAGAGAGACTGGCAATGGCTTCTTGATGATGGGGATGCCATACTGATCTGGAAGAGTCTGATTATTCAGGTTCTCTAGTCCAACACATACGCGAAGTTCCCCGGACTTCTTCCTTTACCAATACAATAGGAGAAGCGTAGGGCGAGATCGACTCTTATGATGTCGTGTCAATAGCTTTGCAGTATCGACGTAGGTCTTACAAGACCATGCTGGGGGGTTACTCTGCTTGATCTCGCTCTAAAGGGCATCTCATTCCATTCATTGATAGCTGTTCAGCTACCCCAAGCATAGTAGAAATTTACCACAGGTTCTGTTTGAAGATTATCAGATTCATGACTTCCACTCAGCACTAATAGGTCCCCATTTGAATGAAGCTCTCTCCTACATTCAACACCACCAAATCTATGGTATGCATTGGTTGACAGTATCAGAATTGAGTTAATTGGGTTAGCTTCTGTGGGACACAGGGTATCTGCCAATAACTTTTTTTTTTGCCAAAAGAATGAGGTAATAGAGGTATTGTTGATTCCACTGGCATCTGTGGTGGTTTGGTTATCTCTCTCACTCCTGGACTATACTCTAGTCCACAGTTGGTAATTTTTTGAGGTTGAGGGGGATCCAGCTCCAGCTATTTTCCAGAGAGTAATGGAGAGAATGATTACCTGGTTTCAACCTACTCGAAGTCCTTGGGTACATGGAAGATCAGATAATATTGCCCAAAGATCTCCCAAATGACTGCAAATGTGCGGGGGAAGACTAGCAGAGTTTGGGTTACAATTTATCCGGAAAAATGTCAATCTGCAAGGACCGCGGTCACAATCCGGTACAACAAAGAGTGGCAACAGATCCGGTTAATATCGAGACTTGGCCAAAGCCCACCAACATAAAGGAGCTACCTCCTTTCTCGGATTTCGCGGGGGGGGTCGGGGGTACTACAGCAATATAGACAGCCTGGTCTATAATTGCAGGATCACTCATGCCCTCACAGGCAAGATAAAACATAAAAGGAAGAGAATTTGAAAGAGACCAAAAAGACCCCATTCAGAATCTGTTCTAACCTAGAGAAAGACAAATTGAGCAATGCACCAGTTTTGCATTTGCTGATCTGATGCAAGCATTTGTAGTCCATGTAGATTCCAGCTGAGATGGGTTGGCAGTGCTTCTTGAGATCAAGATAGTGGACTCCGTCCGGTCGCTTACACCAGTCAGGGATTGGATAGAAGTAAGCGGAAATTACCCTGCCATAAATTGGAATACCTGGCATTAAAATGAGTTCCAAACCGGACCCATATGACACCACTCTTTCGACACACTTATGAATTCGGAAAACTCATGGAAGAAAGTTCACGGTTTATTCCGTGTAGGTTTTCGAATTCATAACATGTGTCAGAAAAAGGGCGTCAGGATGGGTCAGGTTACGGAAAAATCCCCTTAAAAATGGCCAATCCCTGACAAATCAGAGCTTAGTCTACATGGCAAGAACACCAAGGTGTTAACAGATAACAACCCCTTGACGTATATCCTCACATCTGCCACACTGGATGCGTAGGTCACAGATGGTTGGCTGCTTTGGCCAAATATGACTTCATTATCCATACAAACCAGGAAGGACAAATGCTGACGTGGATACACTCTTTTTCAGAAGGATAATGAGGATTCTGCCTAATGTGAAAAGCAGTACCCACCCAAAAGCAATACCAGCACTTACTCTAATGATGATTCGGTGCCAAGCACGCAGTCAAGATGGAAATTTCAGTTGCCCTCCTCTTATTTTATGTGAGGCACTCATGAAAGAGACTCCCGAAACCCATGAGAGGCTGTACAATCCACTATGACAGAAGCTGCTTAATTTATCCCAAGCACAAGTTCGCCAGGGGTGGATTTCCCACCCCAAAGTCTCAGATCAGGTAGATAAGGTTGGCGATTCCATGACCTTAAGAAAATATTTGATAACTAGAATTTCGCAGTTTTCTGCTTGCGTGCTTGCTATATTAAGAGATAAAGCTGTGGGCGCCCTAGATATCTACAACTTACCTCACAGTGACTGTGACCTTGGCACATGACCTTTGACCTCATCACATATGATCCAATGAGCACCTATTACACAAGTTTGGTTCCATTTGAACGTCAACTTTTCATGAGGTTAATTTAAAAATCAAACTAACAATTTAGTGACACACAACCACACACATCCCATGCAAAATGGATTGCTAAGTGGTCCTGCCAGCTATAGCTGGTAGCCCACAAAAAGTGAAACATTGACTGTGGATGATCATGTCTAGAGGGGGAGAATGTAACCCTGGCCCCCATGGAGGCCTGTCAACTCCACTGGAAGGTTATTTTTCTGAATTTGTTGTATGAATAACGAACGAGGACGAGGTCGTATGTGGGTCAGGGGAACACCCTTGACGCGACCCACATCAAAGCACCCAATTGGTTTGTGATTTGTACTCCGTATTGCTGTAATTTCTTTTGACATTTTTGGCGAGTTGCTGTAATGAAATGAGGCTTGGCCGCCCACCGCCTGTTGGATTCTAATCAAATCCACAGATTTCTATTTTATAACACTAGGGATAGCACAATGCCAGCTCAAAAGCCGTTCCCGCAGCACGTTATTATTTCCAAGCGTCGGTTGTTGGTTTTGGTGTACCAATTTATTCATATATTCCTGATTTACATAGCGTGGTGTACCAATTTATTCACATATTCACGCATTTGCATAGAACATGTTACCGTTCCAGGCCAACAGTACGGCGCATGCGCGTAAGCGTGCGGGTTTCGAATGGATACCGTAATGAATATTTATAATTTTCAAAACACGGTTACGGTGGCCGCCTATTCTTCAACGCGGGCGTACGACATCTCTGTTATTAATATCTATGATCAAATCTCATCTCCCTGATAGCAAAATCTCAATGTTGGCAGCTCTGCAAAGGTCATTTCGGGGTCGTTATTGGATAACTTGGCCGTGCTTTGACGTATGGATATGAGTTTTGGTATGGTGGTAGAGTTTCGCCGTACCAGTTTTGTGGTCATGTTTTCGAAGGGGCCAGGGTTCATTTTGGGGTCAAAGGTCATCCAGTGGTCGTTATTGGGTAACGTGGCCGTGCTTTGATATATGGATATGAGTTTTGGTATGGTGGTAGAGTTTCGACGTACTAGTTTTGTGATCACGTTTTCGAGGGGTCATTTTGGGGTCAAAGGTTATCCAGGGGTCGTTATTGGATAACTTGGCCGTGCTTTTACGTATGGATATGAGTTTTGATGGTGGTAGAGTTTCCCCATACGAGTTTTGTGGTCATGTTTTCGAGGGGTCAAAGGACATCCAGGGGTCATTATCGGGTAACTTGGCCATGCTTTGACGGATGGATATGAGTTTTGGTATGGTGGTAGAGTTTTGCCATACCACTTTTGTGGTCACGTTTTTGAGGGGTCATTTTGGGGTCAAAAGTCATGTAGGGGTCATTATTGGGTAACTTGGCCGTGCTTTCATACCCATGCTTTGACGTATGGATATGAAGCACCCGGGGCGCTAATTAGGTCAAATACAGTACTTTGATTTCTGTTCTGAAAACATTCCAGTATACTCATCTAGCAGGTATGCTCAGCTAGCTGGGAATTAGGGGTCAAAGGAGGTCAAATGGGGGTAAACATTGGTGTTGGTGTATGGACATGAAACTTGAAGGTGGGGTTGATTGTTGATGCCCAAAATTTTAAAAGGTCACAACAAGGTCATCAGGGTCTTTCAAGGTCAACGGAGGTCAATGGGGTAAACTTTGGTGTATCCAGGCGAAACTTGGTGGGCGGGGTCGATTGTTGATGGCGAAAATTTTAAAAGGTCATGACAAGGTCATCAGGGATCATTCAAGGTCAAAGGAACTGCAAAACCTGAGGGTCATTCAATCCAGGTGATCACAAAACACAGGTGATGGCCAAATCCAAGGACCGCCTAGTAAAATACTGTTAAAGAAACCACCGGTCCAGAACTCTTATGGTATGTACAGGCCCATATGCCCTTTTGACCTCCAATGACCCTACTTGACCTTTGACCCAAAATATCAAAACATTCTTCCAAGTTAAGTTGTATAGCCAACTAACTTGTTCAAGATAACCACTGGCCAAGACCCCAAATTTGCCTCATTGGCATGCGTAGTAGTCTATGAGCTACGCAAATCTTCGGTATCCTGAAAGGGGACAAAACGACACTTATTATGCAGCATCAGTATATACCATTGGCCTACACAAAAATGCATTGTAGCATTTCTGGAATGGTAGCTATAGCTAGGAAGGGGGTAACCAGGGTTTACACAGGGGAAAAAATTAAATTGCTTCAATTATGTTGAAAAGTATAAACACATTACCGTGTTGTTCCTAATAAATTCCCCTGCTCTAATAAACGCCCCCTACGATTTTTGGATAAAACAATTCAAGAAAATGATTTAATGTAGGGGGTCATGGGAACACCATGACCGACCCACAATCAAAGCACCAAAGTGGTTTGTTGTGTTGTACTCCGTATTCTGTAATTTTTTTGACATTTTTGGCGAGTTTGCTGTAATTGCGTAAGGAATTGAGGCTTGGCCGCACCGTCTGCTTGATTCTAATCAAATCCACAGATTTCTATTATACAACTAGTAGCAATGCCGCTCAAAAGCCGTTTTCCCGCAGCAAGTACTTATTTCCATAGCGTGAGTTGTACCAATTTATGTCATATATCCCTGATTTACATAGGTGGTGTACCGTACCAATTTTTCATATATTCACGCATTGCATAGAACGATGTACCGTTTCCAGGCCAAAAGGGTTACGGAGCATGCGCGGGAAGCGTGAGGGTTTCGAATGGACTACCTACTGAATATTATAATTTCAAAAACACGGTCGGTGGCGCCTATTTTTCAACGCGGGCGTACGAAATCTCTGTTTTATATCTATGAATCAAATCTCATCTCCCTGATAGCAAAATCTCAATGTTGGCCGCTCTGCACAGGGTCATTCCGGGTGTCGTTCTTGGATAACTTGGCCGTGCTTTGACGTATGGATATGAGTTTGGTTATGCTGGTAGAGTTTCGCCGTACCAGTTTTGTGGTATGTTTTCGGGAAGGGGGCCAGGGGTTCATTTGGGGTCAAGGTCATCCAGGGGTCGTGATTGGGGAACGTGGCCGTGCTTTGATATTTGGAAGAGTTTGGTTATTGGTGGTAGAGTTTCGACGTACTAGTTTGTGATCACGTTTTCGAGGGGGGTCATTTTGGGGTCAAAGGTATCCAGGGGTCCTTATTGGATAACTTGGGCCCTGCTTTTACGTATGGATATGAGTTTGATATGGTGGCTTAGAGTTTCCCCATACGAGTTTTGTGGTCATGTTTTCGAGGGTCAAAGGACATCCAGGGGTTCATTATCGGGTGGAACCGGGCCATGCTTTGACGGATGGAGATGAGTTTTGGGTAGGTTGTAGAGTTTTGCCGTACACTTTTGTGGTCCACGTTTGAGGGGTCATTTGGGGTCAAAAGTAATGTAGGGTCATTATGGGTAACTGGCCGTGCTTTCATAACCATGCTTTGACGGCATGGATATGAAGCACCTGGGGCGCTAATTAGGTCAAAAATACAGTTACTTTGATTTCTGTTTTCTGAAAACATTCAGTATACTCATCTAACGGATATACTCAGCTAGCGGATTACTTAGGGGTCAAGCGACAGCGGTCAAATGGGGTAACTTGGTGTTGGGTATGGACATGACACTTGAAAGGTGGGGTTGATGTTGATGCCAAAAATTTAAGGTCCACAACAAGGTAATCAGGGTCTTTCAAAGGTCAAGGAGACAGGTCAAATGAAGGGGTAAACTTTGGTGATCCAGGCGAAACTTGGTGGGCGGGGGGTCGATGTTGGATGGCGAAAATTTAAGGGTCATGACAAGCGTCATCAGGGATCATTCAAGGTCAATGAATGCAAAACCTGAGGGGTCATTCAATCCAGGTGATCACAAAAACCACAGATATGATGGCCAAATTCAAGGACCGCCTAGTAAAATATTGTTAAAAGAAACCACCGGTCCAGAACCAGAGAATCTATGCGTATATTATGTACAGGGCTCATATATTGCCCCTTTTGACCCCTCCCTCCAATTTCCCTACTTGGACCATTTGAACCAAAATATCAAAACTTCTTCCAAGTTAAGGTGTATAGCCAAACTAACTTGTTCAAGATAACCACTGGCCAAGACCCCCCAAATCTGGCATCATTTGGCATGGCGGAATAGTCTATGAGGCTACGCAAATCTTCGGGTATCCTGAAAGGGGACAAAACGACACTTATTATGCAGCATCAGTATACCAGTATGGCCTACACAAAAATGCATGTAAGCATTTCGGAATGGTAGCTATAGCTAGGAAGGGGTAGTAACAGTGACACAGGGGGAAACAAATACATGCTTCAATATGTTGAAAAAGTTAAGTTAACATTACCGGTTGTTCCTAAGAAATTGCCCCGCTATAATAAAACGCCCCCTACGATTTTTGAGATATAAACAATTCAAGGAAATGATTTTAATGGAGGGACTGTCGAATCCGTATCATAATCGTGTGGTCAACAATGCTTTCTGATTCAGGGCACATAAAAACTTGGACCCACGTGATATAATAGCCTGGGTTGAAACCCCATTCACACCGCATGAACACTTTGATAAAATGTTGTAAGGTGATTGGGGGGGGGGATTTTTGACTTTCATTTTTGGACGTAATACACGGCAACCAACTTTTGCAAAATGCAAACCACCCCCGGGGCGTTTAGTAGGAACACGGTATTTGTCTGATCATAAGGATTCCAAAAAACCAACAAAAAAAAGGTCAGTTTGTACCAACTACAGCCTAAAGTTTTAGAGTATAGGCTAAAAACAGCAAAAAATCAATAAAAAGGTCATTTTCAGCCCAGATGCCCTTGACCTCCAATGACCCTAACTGACATTGACCCAAAAAATATTCAAAACATTTCTTCAAAGTTAAGTTGTATAGCCAACTAACTTGTTCAAGATAACCACTGGCCAAGCAAGACCCCAAATTTGCCTCATTGGCATGCGTGTAGTCTATGAGCTACGCAAATCTCGGTATTTCTCCGAAAGGGGACAAAACGACATTATTATGCAGACATCAGTATATACCATTGGCCTACCAAAATGCATTGTAGCATTTCTGGATGGTAGCTTAGCTATAGCTAGGAAGGGGGTGGTACACCGGGTTTTACACAGGGGAACAAAATAAATGCCTTCAATTATGTTCAAAAAGTATAAAAAATTACCGTTGTTGTTCCTAATAAATTGCCCTGCTCTTCTAATACACGCCCCCTACGATTTTTCGATAAAACAATTCAAGAAAATGATTTAATGGCCGGGACTGCTGAATCCGTATCATAAGCGCGTTGTAACAATGCTTTCTGTCTTTCACGGCCACCCACATCAAAACTTGGACCCACGTGATTATAATAGCCCTGGGTTGCAATCCCCTGGCACACGCATTGAACACCCTTTTATAAAACTGTGTTGTAGTTGATTTTGCGGGGAATTTTTGACTTTCATTTTGACTGTAATAAAACGCCCCCACTTAAAACGCCACCGCCCCGGGGGTTTCTTAGGAACATACGGTATGGTCTAACAGTAAGGATTCCACAAAGGTATACTTTATACCAACTACAAGCCTAAAGTTTAGAGGTTAGGTTTAAAACAGCAAAATATCAACTAAAAAGGGTCATTTTAGTTGTCTGTACAGGGGTGGTTCAAATTTCAAAGTTAGTCTGATTGCATAAAATATGCGGCATATATTGGTGGAGGATCATTGGATTAAGATAAGGAATTAGTTTTGATGTCTAAAATGCTTAGTTACTCAAATTGCTCCAAAATTGGAAGCAGCAACTTTAAAAAAATTGACCTGACAACTGAAATTTTAACCTTCTGACCCTCCTGTTTTGCTGCTTTACCTTAACCCAAAACTTTCGGTTTGTAGGAGTAGTACAAATTATACCTTTTTGAATCCTTATGGTGGACAAAAATGATGTGGCATAATTTTCAAACATAACCAGATCATTTTAAAATTGGACCCTGTGTAACCTGGTTAGAGCTACCATTCCAGAAATAATATAATTTTTGTGTAGAGGACAGTGTATGAGGATGAATAAAAAAGTTCTAGTTTTGTCCCTTAAGGGTTCCATACCAATTGGCTAAAATTCCTAGGGCTTAATATAGCTAGAGCTCAATAATCACACAGTGACAGTGGATGTAAGAGTAGTAGAGCATGTTCAGACCGGGGCGGCACACCCTTGAAAATTTCAAAATTGGGGAAATCAGGTTTTTTAACATATATGAGTTAATTTGTACTGTTTGCCCCCCCCCCCCATGATGTGTTTCACCCCTCCTATGATTTTACCCTGGCAACGACCTGTGTTCGATGGAATAAACAACTGATTTTTTTTTTTTTTTTTTTTTTAAAATTTAAATCCCCCCAAGGCTTTCTTGTTTTAGATTGGCCTGCAAACTGCATGGAGTGAAGGTATTGGAGTTGAAGTTGATTCTCAGGTAGCTTCATGTGGACATTTTTTTAAACTAGTGATTGCAGTATTACTTATTTCTCTCATTTCATTATTGACATGTTAAATACACTCCCGGGTGGGTCACCCTGTATACAAAGGTGTAATGCATGCTTGTTCTAAAAAATCAAAAAAGACCCCATTTCGTGTTGTGCTTTTTCAAGGACAATTTTGAAAAAGTACCCCCCTATTTGTTTGTTGAAAAACAAGGACAATTTCGCCTTTCAAAAATACCCCTTTTTACCATTCAAATGACAGTTTTAAAAAACATTACCCTATTTGAGTAAAAAAACAAGGACATTTTTCCAGGGACCATAACTTTAAACTTAATCTTCCCAAACTTGGTTGGTATATTCATTTCTTGTAGATTTTGCCAGTCACTTATATTTGATTGTAAAAATTTACCCACTCACACAAATCAAACACATATGGAAAAGATTTAAAAGTGATTCTCCAGTGGAGTTCTCTACCAATAGGGGAAAAAACCCAGGGGGAAAAACAGAAAAATGACGGCTCAAAATGTTTTTCATTTCAAAGGGAACACTGTTCTCTGAAAACACCTATATCTGAATTTGAGGATATCAAATGTTCACGAAAAGAGCAGGAAATACCCTGTCCTTTAAATTTGGAGAGATGACTGAGCATGCGTACACGGGGCAATGATATGTGACGGGAATACATGCTACGGTACCTTGTATTTAGTCCACAAAACAAGTTTTACAAGTGTCAACACCGGGCCGTGTGCAGAGGATTAGTTTGGGGGTGCGGAACTTTGGAAAAGTGGACATTTTTGTAAAAGTTGGACATAACCCCCTTAAAATGGTCCTTTTTTAGGACTGTTGAACATTTCATCTCTAAAAAAGTGACTTTCTTTTTTGTCAAAAATTCCCGAATTTTTTAACTTTTTATAAAAAAGTGGACTTGTTACCCTTTGTGAAATTCTGGCCTACCTAACACACAAAATAGGAATTATTGCCACCTTATCTTCAAAATGTTAAAAAAATCCCAGTTTAAACATTTTCGCCCAAGTAGAATGAAAGGCAGGACAACAGGAAGGAGCTTGATTATTTTGAGCAACTGAAAATTTTAAGAAAAAATTGTTTTGACTCAAAATAATTAAATCTTAGTCAGGAGGATTGTGGGCGCAGGTGGAAATGCGAGATACAGACTTTTTCTAGATTGAATTTTGTTATAAAGGACTAAGCCAATAATTCTGGAGGGTGTGCAAAATTTCGTGCAGTGGCATTTTCTAGAAATCCAATATGGCGACTGCTACCACTCTTCAAATTCATTCAATGGCCGTAATATATGTTCTATATCCAGGGTTTTAAAACACGAGGAATCTCCTGTACAGGTTCTTGCATGTGATTTGATCACAACATTACCAAATCCAATATGGCCACCCTGAAATTCAATATGCACGAAATCATCCAATTGACCCCCATAACTCATCAAGTATTTGTGATAGAGGCATAATTCTGGGCTCTATACCTAGTAGGAACTCATATTAGCATATCAAGTGGGTTGTCATGATATACCAATCAAGATGGCAGCTAATATAACTGCCTTTTAAGATCTTAAAACCTTACAAATTGTCATATATTCATAATCTATTGGCCGCCATTTTGAATTTTTTTAAGCCTGTGTCCAAAAACAAACATACCAGACGCTAGGTTTGTAATGTTCAAAGTATAGATCTCATACTTTATTTAAAACTTTAATATAATTTTGGATGCTATAAACTAAATTACAACACTAAAGATGTAAGGTAAAAAGATTGGCCATATTGGCCTTATTTGACAGTTTTACAGTTTTTAACAAAAAACACAAAAAATGACAGATAAGGATGTCCAAATTGTCAACATACTTATTCCCTACCTCATTTTTAAACTTTATTAATAATAATTAGTTGATTGTAACTACATATATTAAAGGATATAATATAGGTTTTAAATTTTTTTTAAAGGCAGCTATATTGGATGCATCTTGAATATAAAAAAGTTGATTACAGAGAAATGCCAAATAAGGGTTTCTAGCTAAATAATACATATTCATAAGTGCAAAGCATTCAAACATTCACTATACACTAGAACATGCCTACACTGCAAAATGTGGAGAGAACACTTGCCAGCCTGGAAAGCTTCGAAAGGCATTCTAGGTGTTTTTAAACAATTCTTGCAGATGTGTTCAATGAACAGCTTTTGGACACGCAGAAAACATATTTGATGATTCAGCATTAACTGCACATCATAAAAATAGGTTATCTGGAGGAATTAAAGGGGATGGCACGATTTAAGGATATGAAGTTTCACTTGATAGATTGACCTTCACTCCAAAAACCCAATCTGTAAAGTTTTGCGCCGATATTTCAATACGTTTTATGCGGAGAGCTAAAACGTGATTTGTAAGCCCCATATGAATACTGTGTAAAATTAATATTGGCGACCAAACTGGGTCAACATTGTAGCTCATAATTACAAACCAACATGCCTTTGGCTATAAGTTTCAAGGTAAAATGAGAAGAAAAAAATAGTAGCTTTCTTCTGATTACAAAAATGTTGGACAAATTACCGGTGATAAAATCTGGAACTTCTGGGACGAGGCTGGCTATTAGCGATGGCATGGCCTTTAAAGACACTATCAGTGATTTGCTAACTCAGAAAATCGAAAAAAACTCATCAAATGTATGCAGATTTTGGCACGTATAGAACAAGTACAGGTATCCCTAACCTACCCGGCAAAATGATAAAGACCAGAAGCACCCTAATTAGGAAGAATCGGAGAAAGATTGTAGGCATACTGTCCGTATGCGACACTTACTACAACACGTAATTGAATGGGAAACGTTATCTTGGAACACTGCCGTTATCTTCCTTTGCGGTAATTCTTTCAGTTGGAAAAGGTAATTATGAAGAATTCTACAGAACTTATCCTTCACGTTGAAGCTCTTCCTGCAAATTTCAAATATTTTCAATCCACTGATAGTGTCTTGAAGGTCATTTAATGATTCCGAGCGCATATTGACTTTTGAGGAGCCATTGGATTTGTGGTAAGTATATGGTCAAATCACATTATTAACACGCTTAATTCATCATGCGTACCACGGAGGAGAACCCCAAAAAATTGTCTCTATCATAAATATAAGGGATTTTTAGTTATTTTTGGACATGGAAAGCAGCCTATTGGATTTCAAAAAATGCCACTGGGCAAAATTTTGCAAATGCACCCTTCAAAAAAATTATTGGCTTTAGGTCCTAATCAACTAGAAATATATCGATAGAAAAAGTCTGTACTCATTTTCCATCCTTCAGGCTGTGTGCGCCACTCTTCCCCCCTGACGTTTTGACTGGCACAGAGCAAACAACCAATCAGCTTCGGCTTCATGTGGTCTGGAACCCCCCTTAATTTTGACCTACTAGACTTTTTTTGGAAGCCAGTCTTCCCCCTCCATATTGGTGCAGATGGCTTCCAAACAGTCATTCTATAATCAATTTTTCAATTCATGTTATTATGTAACTATTTTTATTTTCTTACTATTACTATTGACTAATTATTATCAAATTTGATTTTTTTTCTTATTCTATAATTTTACAATTGTATTTTATCATAATGATTAATTATAGTTTCAACCTCCATATTGGTGCAGATGGCTTCCAAAAACCCAGTCATTATATAATTTCAATATTGTCAATTCACTTGTTAGATTAACATTTTTGTTATTTTTATACGAATTATTATTCACATTTGATTTTTTTTTAATAAATAATATCGTAATATTATTTTACATTAATGCTAATTATAATACTAATTTATATATTATGGTTATTATTTTTTATTATTAATTTATTATTGTAGATGAATTCCCAAAATTGTCATTTTATACCTATGAAATCATTTCATAGTTTCAACATAGTAACTATTAATCTTACGGTTTTGGTTGAAGATGGATTCCAAACAGTCATGATATAATCCATCAATTCATTTTATCATTTACCATTATTTATCATAATTATAAAAAGAATGAAATATATTTATTTTTTTAATTATTATATAATTATAATTATTGTTTTTATTATAATAATCATTAATAAATTATATTATAGCATATTATAATAAATGAATTATTATGAGTTATTATTTTGATTATTTTAACAGTCCATTATATAATCCCATCCAACCATTTATTTTTTTTTTTCTTAAGCCTATAATATTTAACACCTACATCATTAGTATAGTAATATTATTAATTAGGTGTAGATGGCTTCCAAACAGTCATGATATAATCCTCTCAATCATTTTATTATTACCATTATTTATTTTATTAATTATTATTAAAATTCCAGTTTTTTATCATTATTATAATTATAATTATATGGTTATTGAATTAATACTAATTATTATTATATTATTATGGTATTATTTTATTATTTGGTGTAGATGGCTTACAAAACAGTCAGTATATAATCCTATCCAAAACAGTCATTATATACTCCGATAATGTTTATATTTTAACACATTCTTATTAATATTTATTATGTGTAAGTGTAGATGGCTTCAAGACAGTCATGTCAGTAATATATACTTATTATTTAACATTATTTTATTATAATTTTATTAAATATTTTGGTGTAGATGGCTTCCAAAACAGCCATTAATAATCAATCCATTCATTTTTATATTTAACATTATTATGATAATTCTTATTATATTTTGGTTGTAATAATATTCTTTCTGGCATGATTTAACAAATAACAATTATATTAATTATTTAACAATGTTTTATTATGATAAAAATTTATCCCATTCTACGGTGGTCTGTCTGTGTGCGGTCTGTCTGACCCTCTATTTTCCGGAGGACAGAGGATCGCACGTTCCTGAAACTTGGTGGGGGGGTGCCCCTTGACCGTCCGAGACCGAGTTTGTATTGGTTAGGGATCAAAGGTCATCAGGGATCATTCAAGGTTAAAGGAGGTCCAAATGGGTAAACATTGGTGTCTGGACATGATGAAACTTGGAGGGTGGGGGTTGACGCCAAAAATCTTAAGGGTCACGACAAGGTCATCAGGGGGCATTCAAGGTCAATGGGGTAAACTTTGGTGAATCAGACGAAACTTGGAGGGCCGGGTTGATTGTTGATGCGAAAATTTTAACGGTTCACGACAAGGTCATTCAAAGGTTCAAAAGGAACTGCGAAATCCCGGGTAATGGGGTAATACCTACTATTAGTACTAAACAATTTAGTATTTATAACATTTGTTTTTAATCTACATCATAATAGGCCATGTGTATCAGTGTCTGGGGAGTATGGTCACGGGAAACCTGGGGGTGGGTGTAGTTTGGGCAGGCCCAGATCAAGTTCATTGGTTAGCGGATACATGGCCCCACCAAGCCGGTGGCACGGGGTAGTTTTTGACCACCAACAATGCTCCGGAGCAGGTCTATTTCACTAACCTCAAAGGGCAGCTTGAGTTTTCGTTACTTTTCTTATCTTTTCTTTCCTCTAACCTGAAAAAAAATGAATGTCTAAATTTTATATATTTTTTAAAAGAAGCAAGTAACAAGATTCGAACCCGAGACACTGTATATGGAGAGTTCAGCTAACAAAGCACAAGACCAAGAAGGCTCAGGTGTGCCAGATTTGTATTTCTAACCTTGATAACATTTACAGGATAAATAGCTACTGCTATTGTGGTCTGCAATCAATATAATGAATAGCTACCGCTCTGGAATGGTTGCACAACCATGCTCCAGGAGCATGAGTGGGAATGTCAAAAAAAATCTCACCACTTGCAAGCCGGTAATCAGGAAAATGGTTTTTTAAACAACTAGTGTTTTAAAAAGCCAGGTGATCGCGGAAAACCCGGGAACACCTCGTAATAATTGTTTTTTACTTTCAAAATAATTTTCTTTTTTTAGTTTTGAATCGGATTTTAGAGTGGTTCAATTCGAATTTTGAGTATGAGTTATTAGAGTCACGATTTTTCAAGTTTAAGTTTCAATTTTTACGTTTCGAGTCACAATTTTCTTATTTTTTCACTTGAAACTTTGCACTGATGCAGTTCTCCATAGTATTCTATTCCTTTTATTTTGAGGAATATTTCGTGGCCTCACCGGTAGCTGCTGATTGATAGAACGAAAATCGTTGACAAACCATATAAAATTCGCCATAGTGCATAAACTACATAAGGATTATTGCCCCACCGTCGCGTGTTTGTTATGTAAGGTTAACGGGCGACACAACACTTAAACGGAGGGCAAAAACACCCCAATAATCCGTCCAAACATTTCTCATAAAAGGATGGCTGATTTTCAGACATGAAATTATGATAATTCGTTACTTTGGGAGATAAATCTGTTGTAACTCCATCTTTAAAAGTTTTTTTACAAAGTTGATTTATGTCTATTATCATATAAAAAAAATCAACACATTAGATAATCATCATCATGGGGGGGAGAAGTGCAGAGAACCGTCTTGTGTTCTCCCCTGTTAAGCTGCGGAGCGAAGCAAAGTTACAACTGCGAAGCGAAGCAGCGAACTAAATCTCTGCACTCCAAAACGTTTTCCTTAAATCATTTCTTAAGTAACCCATATCATGACTAGGACTAGCGAAGGGCCTTTCTAAGGTATGCCTTGACTATAGTGTCATTGAAAGTGGAGGGTTTTCCTAATGCAAACAAAGTACCATCATTGCGATTTGTTGTAACAATCTCAATTGCGATGTCCTAGGTCTGCAGGAAACCCACCAGAGGAATCAATAACCACTGCCCAACCAATTACCAGGAATGGTCCTTGCCACAGCGAGAAGGGAACCACATCGGACAATACGGAAGTGACTATATTTGTGAGAACAGGGTAACCGAAGTAAGTAGAAGTAGAGCAACCTTCAAGTCTGATGGATCACAACATCGAAGTCCTCACCATTGAGCTTGGTTATGTCATAGTACATCTGTCTTTTACAAAACCTCATCCGTAGACTCGAGCACCCGCAACTAAACCCTGGGAATTCCACCAAACCTCACTTCGTCATTGGCACTTCAACAGATAGACCCAATGGGGTACAAATGAAAACATAAACAAAGAGGACAAAGCTGTCGAGAATGGATAGACAGTCAACATCAACGTCTCCGTCACGACTCTAAGCTGCCGAAATCATTTATAGTGCCCGATGGAAGAGAGGTGATAACCCTGATAGCTATGTAGCAAAAACACTCTAACCTTTGTAGCAAGAATTGTTCTGGCATAAGTTCCACAAAATCACATCGACCAATCGGTATCCAAGTCAACGCTGGCAGTAAGACCAAAAGTGCCTTTTAAGCGCCGCTTAACTACACGGATAGCAGACTGGCAAGGATTCCTTTGCACTAATGAACCTGGATCGGAACGTGGGGAGGATTGCTCCAAAACCCATAACTATGACAAATTTGCCAACAGTGAAAACAAGACAGCACGGAGATTCATACCCAGAGGCTGGAGGACGGAATATTCCAGGCCTTTCCAAGGAATGCGCCTACAGACTATCAAGAGTATATCACCATGTTTGAAGCTGATCTTTTTCGGGCTGAAAACAAATGCTAATAAAAGGTGAGGAAGTCTCGGAAAGGATCTCCAGGAGAAAAAGAGGGAAAGATCAAAACCTGGCACACTTTAATTGAATCACCGAGATGACCCATAACAGCAAAAAGCTGGTCGACCCATCCGAAAGCTCCTAGGGGATCCAACAGAACCTCCACAGCAGCCCAAATGTTTACACCCAACCCAAGTTGCCCACCAACTGCTTATTAAGTGGCAAGTGCAGCAAGAGAACCAAGAAGATCAAACTAGACCATATACGAGGTATAGTGGTGACCCTGGGTTCACTCGCCCCTTCAACATTGGATGAATTGGAATCCGGTATTGCAAAAAAATTCACCAGGAAAGCAGAGGCCTTGACAGTCTCTCTACTGAGCCACTAAAAAAATCTTGGCCCAGTACTAAAGGAATGGCTTCTGAGCTCTACAATGCTTGCCTTATTTCCCACAGGTTCCCAAAAAATTGGCGGAAAAAGCAATTATGGCACTCCTAAAGCATGGGAGAAAGATTCCATCCATCCAAGAGCTACAAGACCTCTATCACTCCTTAGCCATACCTACAAGCCTTGAACGCCTCATGCTCAATCGTATCGCACTGTGATAGGACGAATACACCTCATACCAGAACAAGCAGGGTTCTCGGCCAGGCAAATCAACAACAAGCCAAGAACTCAACCTAACTCAAAAATTGAGGATGGTTTCGGAGAAGGGTAGGTAACGGAAGCTGGGTTGTCGACCTCTCAGCAGCATACGACCCGGGTAATACAGCGGCCACTCCCATTAGATCCTGGAAAATACAAGGACATCGTTGACTGAGATTATCCGTGATGCTGGCTAACAGGTGTTATTTGTTCAGGCTAGGAGCGAAGAAGAGCCGATGCGTAGGCTCAAGAAGGTTATACCACCAAGGGAGTGTGCTTGCACCTCCCTGATCAAACAGATATACCAACGACAACCTAGGAGTGCAGGAACGGTGATTTTATTATGCAGACGATCTTGGAATTAGAGCACCAAGATGCCGACTTACAGTTGTGATGAAGAGAGACTCTCCAAAGCTTGATGAACTCACTCCTTATATATGAGGAAAACCACCTACGTGCAAACCATCTAAGACACAGGTGTGTGACTTTCCATCTACGAAACCGTGTGAAGCAAAACGCAGCTTATAAGTTACCTGGTCTGGAACTCCCCTGGAGCACTGTGATAACCCTGTCTACCTAGGAGTCACTTTGGACCGCCTCTCTCTTACAGACCCACATTGAGAAGGAGAAGAGTAAAGTATGTTATGAGAACATCTTGCAACAAACTCACTGGCACCAGATGTGGGTGCCCGCCCACTTACCCTAAGATAGATGGCACTTGCCCGTGCTACTCATGTGCAGAGTATGCTTGGCCCGTATGGGAAAGATCAACCCCAGCCAAGAAGCTTGATTCAGCGTTTAAATGAGCCTCTGCCGGATATCAAAGGATGCTCCGTTCCAACACAACGGAAGGAAACTTGTTACATCTAGCGGGAAGTGCTCCACCAGACATCCGCGTGTAGGTAGCGCGCATGCAAGAGCGTTAGCTGCCAAGTATCCAATGTGACGACCCTATGTCGGGACAGATACCATGCTGCCAACCGCCTGAAATCTAGAGAAGAGTTTCTTAAGCAAGTCAACCTCTTGAAACAGTCTCGAAGGAGGGGTAAAGAGAGTCGCCTGTGGAAAGAAAGACTTGACATAAACCACGTAACATCTATCGGTATTGAACCGGGTGAGCATCTCCCACCTGGAGCTGATCCTCATGGCTGAATGGCGATGCCTAAACAGATTGAGAACAAGAACTGGCCGATTCTAAGGTTTCCTTGCATAATTGGGACTACCTGGAAGCAGACCAGGATACTAATCATACTACCTGTGGTTGTGAAGAGCACAACAGACAATGGAACACCTCTGGTCTGCCCCATGCTGGAGCAACAATGCACAAACAAGGACCTTGCGGAAATTCAGTGAAGTGAGCCAAAAGTTGTACCCATATCTGGCTGGATCTATTTGAGAACCACCGTGTGTGGGACACGATAGAAGAAGAGAATCATCACAATAAGACAAATAATTCAATGTGGAAACAAGGCTCTCAAAAAACACAAAAACTCGGCCACATACTATCCAAAACTCGGAACTTACCGTCCAAAACTCGGCCACAAGGCGTCGCAAACACTCGACCACATACAAAAATCGACCACACGGGTCGACAAAACGACCACATTACAAAAACTCGACATAGGGCGTCGCCAAAAACTCGGATATACACAGCGTCGCAAAAATCGACCACATACAAAACCCGACCACACATGGTCGCAAAACTCGACATACGGTGTCGCAAACTTGATTATGACTGCTGTGGATTGCCATACACTAACCAATACAAACTTGGTCTTGGGACGGTCAATGGGCACCACCCACCAAGTTTCTGGAGGCGCGGTCGACACACAGAACACGCTACAAGTATATAGATTTTATATATTAATAAAGAAATATGTTAACAAAACAAAAAGGAAATGGATTAGATTTAGGATTATTGTAGTGATGTTTTGGAAGCTAACTACACCAAAATATAATACTAAAATGATAAATAATGTTATATATAAAAATTAACTAATAGGATTATATAATGCCTGTTTTGGAAGCCATCTACACAAAGATAATAAGTAATGGTAAATAATAAAATGAATTGAGAGGATTATATAATGGTGTTGGAAGCCATCTACACCTAAGTAATAATAAAATATTATATAATAAGATAGTAATGTGTTAAATATCTAAAAAAATATATATTATAAATAAATGGTTTGGATGGATTATATAATGACTGTTTGGAAGCATCTACACCAAAATAATGAAAATAATAATGAAATCATTAAATAAACCATAATAATTTAATAATAATTAGTATTAATAAAACAATAAATTATAATTATTTAAATAATTTAAAATTGAATTTTATTAATAATAAATTATAATAAATAATGGTAACTAATAAAAATGAATTGAGAGGATTCTTTATAATGACTGTTTGGAAGCCATCTACACCAAAAATAATAACAATAATAACCCAACATTTGTAAAGCGCCCTTTAACCAAATCTATAATACTTAATTTTAAACAAAAAATATATTTAAAAAAAAATCAAAAATATTATTAAACAATAATAAAATTTTTTTTAAATTTAAAATGTAATTAAAAATATTAAAAAATAATAACAAATCACATTTCATAATATATTTAAATAAGTATAATTAGTAAAAAGTCTACTATATTACAACGTGTTTGGAAAGCCAAAGTCGTGTTGTGAACAACAACAAAAGGAAAAAATGTGGGGGGTTGGGATTACATATGTAGTTCTTTAGTGTGGAAGCTAAACGGGTAACCCCACATCTGATGCCTGCTCCACACAGGAAACTAAGAATCAATTTTCCCTTGGACCCTTGAAAATGAGCTGGTGTTATGGGCTCTGCACATGCATTGTAACATGTACAAGTTGATAGGTGGTATAGGTCATGCATGAGGTCAATTTGTCTGTTCAATGCAAGCTTAGCCTCGTATTATCCATTTGCACATGACTCTACACGTAGTGCAAGTGGGAGCTAGGGCATGAAAATTGTGCCAGTTATACGCAGGCATCCTCATTACACACGTGTTAGCTCGATATCACATGGATCAAGAGACTACTTGATTCAGGTAGGTTCAGGTGCTTGTATCAAGTTATTTTAAAGAGCATTGAGATTTCCAAAAAGAAAGCGCCCAATTTTGGCGAACCCCGTTTTTTTAAATATTTGAAGCTAATTACCAATATATTAGATTCCACCTAAGGTGATAGCCGAATACGCCGTCTTTAGGTATAAGATAGGATTTAGGACTTTGTCGGAACGAAGAAAAGTCAAGCATGCTTTTCTATGGGGAACGATTACGATTAGCAGGCAAGTTCAAAACAAGGTTTGCGGTTTTCTTTTGCACCTGTTTGCCAATAAACCTTCGAACCGTTCTCGGTACGCGGTTGGTGGCCGGGGTAGGGGTTCTACAACCAATTCCAGTGAAATAGGACAGAATATTCGTTCCTATTGAAAAAATTCTTCCTGTCACTTTAAGCGGTCTATAAAAAATGGTACAAGATCTGAACATGGACGGTAGGAGAGAGGAGAAAGCTCTTCCCTAATTGCATTATGCATGCCGATTATCCCAATTATATCACTTGCCAACTCATTGTAAAAGCATAGAACCACAGGCCACTTCTTGGCAGGGAGTACTCTTTCAGATTAAATGATCATCACTGACAGAAGACGGGGAACGCTCAGTTGAACAAGATACTATGACCTGTGCGCAGAAGGTCTAGCCCCGATGCTCAGTGGTTTGTTTACACGTGGAGACGAAAACAGAGAGTGCTGTCGATTACAGCTGAAAATTCTGAATATTTCAGTCCAAAAAATCGGAGATAGCATGTTCCTAACATGAGTACATTGATTCTAGTTTGAAAACTGGATGTTTTGTAACACCATATTTCTTAAAAGGATGATATTGGAGATGAAATCTTAATTTGAATTGGGAAGAAAAAATGACTTATTAAAACAATGACACCAAACTTGCAGTGCCTGATGGTGCCAGTTTTTCTCAATTTTTCCCAAAGTTGGTCAATTGTACCACAGCATTGTACTGTTAGTTACGCAGATAATGCGTTAAAAATGTGGCATTTTGTTGAAAAGCATCAAATTTAGCAGAGAGGTAGGGAGGAATTAAATTTGGGAAAACAATTGGATATGGAACCACCTGAATACCACAGGTCAAGTTCAATGTCACCTAGAGGTTCACAAAAAGGTTCAAATGAGGTCAAAAACATTAAACGCATGCAGAAGAATAAGGTGCATAACTCTAACAATAAAAATTTTCATAGATCTATTGTGGACATACATTTCGACTTAAAGAGACAATGGGCACATTTGAAAATAGTGCGCCCTCAAGATTTTCAAATCGATATTTTGCTGGTGGTAAAGCGTTTAATAATAAAAGCCCTCACCCAAAAAATTAAGACCAAATTAGATTCCTTCGGGTAAACGGAACTGTCGCCGGCGTAGACGAAATCAGCACTGGACGACGAAAATGGCGTTTTAACACAAAACACGCACGCCGTATGCATGTTTCTACGCTATGTACACTGTTGGACCGGTCTATAACTTTGTGGTTTTAAATCAGTGAGTACGACTGTCAAAAATATTCATGTAATATACAATTTTGTTATGGAAAACTTAAAAATTGCCTACAAATTACCTGTGATGTCTTATCCTCATATCAATGTCCTATTGTTTGGGGGTATGTTATTTTTATGTGTAACTAGATTCTCTGTTTTCCAATGGCCTAGACTATATTGAGAGCCAAATGAAGAAATTTTCATATTTTGAAAAAGAAAATGTTGCCAGTGCAGCTTTAATTCAAAGAGGGGGTCTTCTGCATTAAAGTGGCACAAGGAGATTTTCTGCGGTACAAATTTATATAAATTTGCACTTGTTGTAGAATACCAACCAAGGAGATTCGTTAGGTTATTGAACAAAGAAAAGAAAAAAAAAAAGTAAGTTGAATTGCCGGCCTGCGGGCCTGATCGGCCCCATACAAAAGCATACGGGGATATAATTCATGCACGACCGAAAATACAAAAGCTATTACATGAAGATGGCCTTATTCCCTCCCCAAGGTGTGATTTAATATATTGCGTAAAATTGTTTAAAAAATGGGAGGGCATATTTGCGGGAAATGTCTCTTATCTCTTTAAAGCGGCATGGCACATTTTCACAAAATATGAAATTCTTCATTTGCTCTCAATGATAGTCTAGGGCCATTGGAAGAACCGAGATCTTTTACACATAAAAATAACAACCCCAAAACAGATAGGGATATTGATATGAGGATTAAGTAACATCCAGGTAATTTGTAGCAACCTTTTTAAGTTTTCCTTAACTTTACACAACAAATGGTATATTACAGAAATTGGACCTCGTACTCACTGATATTAAAAAATAAAGGTTATAAGACCGGTCCAACAGTGTGCATAGCGTGGGGAACATGAAAAACGTCGCAGTGTTCTTGTGTTAAACACCATTTCGTCGCCTGCTGAATTTAGCGTCGCCGGCGACGTGAAATTACAGAATCGTTCTGTTTACCCATAAGGAAGCGATTTGGTCTTAATCATTTCGGGTGAGGGTTTTGGATATAAACGCTTGACAACCATGCAAAAATATCGATTTTGAAAAAATTTGGGCGCGCCACAATTTTTCAAATGGCAGTGTCTCTTTAAGCTAAATACATAAACATAACCATGAAACATTTCATTGAAGAGATACAGGGAATAGCTCACTGGGGATACACTTTCGGTGAAATTTGTTTGAAAATGCTACAAGTCTAGATCAATTTTAATCACCAAAAGCCACGAAATAGAACAATCGGGAATTGATATATTTTATACTTTTCACCACCACAACGTGATGGTCAAACTTTAAAGGGAAAATCATAGTGCTATGTCGGGGGACATGAATACATAGTGGGTCATGAAGGGTAGAGGTCATTATTAGCCAGGTTAGAATTAGAACACACCACAGCGTAGGCATTATTTTAAGGAATCTTGAATTTTATGAGCAGAAGCACTCAAGTGAGGAGTACAATGGGCCATAGAGGTAGGAGAGAGGGAGCTATATTAAAGCAAACGTAAAACAAGTAAATTTGCAGCCAATTTAATTTTGCTAATTTCGCTAAGAGCCTCCAAGATCGCTAAAATTAAATTGACGAACAAAAAGACAAATTACTATAGTCTAAATAGCAGGTTGATTCAAATAGTGCAATTAAATGCTGCAAAAATATGATGATTTGCTAATTTGCTAAATTAAGTTGCCGTGAAATTTAATTGTTTTACAGACATCAGACATTTTTTAAAGCGCGCCCCCAATTTTTTAAAAACAATTGAGATTTTTACACAGTTGCATTGGTAACTGTCTAGTTAAAGTACTACCTGTGAATGGTTGTCCATGTTACTTTTAAGAAAGCTCTAAAATTTCATCTATTTCATAAGAGTTGATGGTGCTTAAATTAGTTTTTTGTTATTGCTTTACATTTACAGGAAAAAAAATAAAAATGTTTTCTTTTGTTATAGTATAGTTATAGTTATAGTATTTTTATTATAAAAAATGAGTGGTCAAGGACCAAATTACAGCTTTTATTTACAATTTAAAACATTGAAAATATTAAAATCATTTAAAATATGCAAAAAACATTTAAACTAGCACACAAATTTAAAGGAACAAGAAATTGCACCATTAGATTACTCTAAAACACAAAAAACATACAGACATACACCCATAATTGTGCTTATACACAAAGCTTAACACACAAACAACAACACACACACGCCACCACATCAGAGTCCATCATGTTACACAAACACACGCACACCATGACACATACAACACATATAAAAAAACCATAGCATACACAACCACACACACACATGCATTCCAACTACACATACCAAAATAACAATGACAATATTGAACCCACAATAAAAGGTCATAACAAAATAGGGCATTTTTGCATATCATTGCACGTGAAATTCCAAATAGATAAATATTTTAACATCTGGTACACCAAGAGCCACATGCGGGGTGCATGCAAACAGAATATCCAAAGTCAGAGTTATGAATGAAGACAAAAACATATTTATTTAATAATCTGATGTGAAATAAGGGATGGGCTGTTTTGAAAACCGGCTCGTCCTGAAACCGAAGCTGGGAGATATTTTGGGCATTGCGGAGACTGCGAGAATGACTCTCTAGTCTAGTAGGGGGGAGAAGATATTTGTCCTGCTGTATTAGCAATCCTTTGGCGAAACTGAATGCAATGGTCTTCCCTCCTAGTAACCCAGGGTCTCAAGTAACAATCACCAAGAGCTTTGTTGTAAGTCGAAAAACTTATGCCGAGGATAATGGCATGCCCACCGGGTCGCTTTGCACGATCTCGGACTCTCACTTGTTTGGGTTGTTTGTGAGGGAAGGATTCCAAACCACATCAGAGTATTCTAAAAGAGGGCGGAACTTACCCTTTATAAAAATGTGATCAATGCATTTTACTAAAACAAATTTATTTAGCATTTTAAGGCTATAAAGTTTAGGTTTGTTTTTGTGATAATTCTGAAAGATTTTTGTCCCAATGAGATCATGTTGTAGCCAAAATCCCTATATCGTAGCCTGGTCATCAAAATTAAGGAGTACAACCATTGATTTTTAATTCTTGTATTTGCGGGCAGGGAATATTCCTTTTGAAACCTATCTGCGAGGGGCCTGAACATTTGTAGGGTTTAAAGCTCAGCTATACTTTCAGTCCATTGGCTGAATTGATCAAGTGTCTCATGAAGCTGGGCGCTTGAGGAGGACACCCGATTTTCTGCTAGTGTCAGGTCATTCCACATATTTCCAACAAACAAGAGCAACAATGGTGCTGTAGCTCAGCGTTTCATTAGATGGGCCTTTTAGAAATGATTTGGGCACCAGAAGGAATTTACCAATTTTGAAAGATGCCCATTTAATGGCCCATGTGATGTTTTGGACCCAAACCTGTGAACACCCTATAGGCCTTGGGTCAGCGGGTTCTTAAACAAGTTAGTGATTATAACAATTGAATTGTGGCACAGAAGGAATTTATTCGATTTTCCAAAGAATGCCCATTTAAGGCCCACGCGACCTCCCTTGACCCAAACTGAAAACCCAATGGAAAAAAAAAAAAAACTTGGGGCAGCAGGTCCTCTGGACCAAGGGGGGTCTGGTGATAATAGAAATTGCTTTGTGGCACAAGAAGGGGAATTTCTGATTTTCAAAGGAATGCCCTTTACGCCCACATGACCTTTTAACCCAAATCTATGAACACCCAATATGGGCATTTAGGTCAGTGGTTCTTCTGACCATATGGTGATAAGCACAAAATTAATGATTTGTGCACAAGGAGGAATTATTAGATTTCAAAGGAATGCCCTTTAATTGACCATGTGACCTTTGACCCAAATCTGTGAATACACATACGGGCCTTGGGGACAAGTGGGCCTTCTTAGCACATTTAGTGAGTGATAGCAATTGATTGTGCACAAGAAGGCATAATAGATTTTCAAGAATGCCCCCTTAATCAGTCAATGTGATTTTTGACCCAATCTGTGAACACCCCATATGGGAATTGATGGGCAGTGAATTTCTTCTGAGCCAAATTTGGTTGATAATAGCAATTGATGTGTCGTACAAGAAGGAATTTATAGATTTTCAAAGAATGCACCTTTAATTGGCCCACACGACCTGTGACCCAAATCTCTGAACAACCCATATGGATCTTGGTCAGTGGTTCTTCTAACCAAGTCTAGTGATTATAAAACATTGATTTGTGGCAAAAGAAAGAATTTATTAGATTTTCAAAGAATGCCCCTTTAATTGGTGGCCCATGTGACATTTGACCCACATCTGTGACACCCATGATGGACCTTGGGTCAGCGGTTCTTCTAAACCAGGCTAGTTGATTAGTAACAATGATTTGTGGCACAAGAAGAATTATGCTTTTCCAAAGAATGCCCCTTTAATTGGCTCCAAGGGACTTTTGGACCCCACCCAAATCTGTGAAAAAACACCTTATAGGAACCTTGGGTCAGCGGTTCTTCTAACCAAGTCTAGTGATTATAGCATGATTTGTACACAAGAAGGAATTTAAGATTTTCAAAAGAATGACCCCTTAATGCCCACGTGGACCTTTGACCAAATCTGTGAACACCCCTAGAATTGGTCAGCGGTTCTTCTAATCAAGTATGTGGATTATAACAATGATTTGTGGCACAAGAAGGAATTTTAGATTTCAAAGAATGTCCCTTTACGGCACCCACGCTGACATTTACCAAATCTCTCCCCCCCTTGCCGAGTCCTGAACACCCCATATGGACCTTGGGTCAAGCAGTTCTTCTAACCAAGCTAGTGATTATAACAATTGATTGTGCACAAGAAGGAATTTATAGATTTTAAGGAATGCCCCTTTAATCGGCCCACATGACCTTTGACCAAATCTGTGAAAACACCCATATGGACCTCTGGGTCAGAGGTTCTGGTTCGTCTTCTGACCAGGTCTCGTGATTATAGCAATTGATTTGTAGCACAAGAAGGAATTTATAGATTTTCAAAGAATGCCCGTTTTAATTGGCCCACGTGACCTTTGACCCAAATCTGTGAACACCCCATATGGACCTTGGGTCAGCGGTTCTTCTTAAGAAAGTCTAGTGATTATAACAATTGATTTGTGGCACAAGAAGGAATTTATAGATTTTTAAAGAATGCCCCTTTAATCGGCCCACGTGACCTTTGCCCAATCTGTGAACACCCCATATGGACCTGGGTCAGCGGTTCTTCTAACCAGTCTAGTGATTATAGCAATTGATTGTGGAACAAGAAGGACTTTATAGATTTTCAAAGAATGCCCCTTTAATCGGCCCACGTGACCTTTTTTAACCAAAATCGGTGAACACCCCATATGGACTTGGGTCAGCAGTTCTTTAACCAAGTCTAGTGAATTAACAATTGATTTGTGGACACAAGAAGGACTTTATTAGATTTTCAAGAAATGCCCCTGTAATCGGCCCACATGACCTTTGACCCAAATCTGTGAACACCCCATATGGACCTTGGGTCAGCGGTTCTTCTAACAAGTCTAGTGATAGCAATTGATGTAGCCACAAGAAGGAATTATGATTTTCAAGAATGCCCCTTTAATGGCCCACGTGACCTTGACCCAATCTCTGAACACCCCATTTGGACCTTGGGTCAGCGGTTCTTCTAATCAAGTCTAGTGGATTATAACAATTGATTGTGGAACAAGAAGGAAGTTATAGATTTTTAAAGATGCCCCTTTAATCGGCCCACGTGACCTTTGACCCAACTCTGTGAACACCAACGTGGGCCTTGGGTCAATGATTATTCAGACGATTTTCGCCTTTGCAATGGCCCAAGTCGTTTGGCAACAAGACGCATTATGGCAGTGTAGACAGACAGACAGACCAGACAGACCAGACAGACAGAGAGAGAGGAACAGACAGACAGACAGACAGACAGGACAGGACAGACAGACAGACAGACAGACAGACAGACAGAAGACAGACCGACAGATAGAAGATAGACAGATAGGACAGATAGACAGATCGACAGAATAGACAGATAGAAGATAGACAGATAGACAGATTAGATAGATAGATAGATAGATAATAGATATAGATAGATAGATAGATTAGATAGATAGATAGATAGATAGTAGATAGATAGATAGAGTCAACACATTGCCATAACAATAGGGCTAGGGTTGTTGGGACTCACATTAATTATTAACCTGAAAACCCTATAGGAACTAAATTGGTAACCTGAGGTAGGCCACCTCTTAAAATTTTATAGTCTGAAAGGTTTGAGTGTAAACGAACACACTGATGCGGTGTGAGAAAGTCGGACAACCAGGGGACGTAGGGATCCTCGATCCATGAGAATGAAATTTATCAAC